>CM062479.1:1679054-1704054 GCA_031479575.1 Coregonus ussuriensis | reverse complement strand
ACCTGGCTGACGATACGCACCCTAGGCTTGATGCGTGGAGCCGGAACGGGCCTCACCAGGCTGACGACTCGCCTCCCTGGCTTGGTGCGAGTAGCAGGAACGGGCTGGACCAGGCTGACGACTCGCACCCTTGGCATGGTGCGAGTAGCAGGAACGGGCTGGACCAGGCCGATGACTCGCACCCCTGGCTTGGTGCGAGTAGCAGGAACAGGCTGGACCAGGCTGACGACTCGCACCCTTGGCTTGGTGCGAGTAGCAGGAATGGGCTGAATCCGGCTGACGACTCGCACCCTTGGCTTGGTGCGAGTAGCAGGAATGGGCTGAATCCGGCTGACGACTCGCACCCTTGGCTTGTTGCGAGTAGCAGGAATGGGCCGGACTGGGCTGGCGACGTGCACCACAGACCTGGTGCGGAGAGCAGGAACGGGCAGAGCCGGGCTGACGAGACGCACCACAGGCTTGATGCGGAGAGCAGGCACGGGCCGTGCCGGACTGACGACGCACACCACTGGCTTGGTGCGGGAAGCTTGGATGGACCGGACTGTACTGGGGACACACACCACTGGTCCTACACCGGGATCTGGAACGGGCCGGACCGGACTGGCAACACACGCCAGTACCTCTCGCCGTGCCTCTACTTCCTCCATCCCCTCTTCGACCAGTGGCCCCCGTAACCCGGCGGCCTTCTCCGGCAACCCACTGGGCCGCTCTATCGCGGCCTCCTGCTGGTCCGACGTCGTGAGCCCCCCCCTAAAAATTTTCGGGGCGTCTCTCCTACCCGTGGACCAGGTCTCCATATCCCTCGCCAGCCTCTCGCCCTTCTGCCATAGTGTCAAGCCCTTCTCCTCCTCACTCGGCTTGACCCAGTCCAGGAGGCGAAGGAGATCTGTGAGGGATCTCCCTGGCGACGGCTCCTGGACACGCTGCTTGGTCCCATCTTGGTGGGTTTTTCTGTCACGATCGTCTAATGAGGAGGACCAATGCGCAGCGTTGAAGGTGAACATGACTTTATTAAATTAAAGCCTAAACACGAAAACAACAAACAATGACGAAACGTGAAGTCCTCCGTTACAATGACTGACAAGGAACAAAAACCCACAAATACAAGGTGAACACAGACAGTTTAAATATGGCTCCCAATCAGAGATAACGAGCCGACAGCTGACACTCGTTACCTCCGATTGGGAGTCATTGACCAAACAAGGAAACACAACCAAAAGACAACCCAATCCAAACAGAACACAACGAAACAAACACACCCTGGCTCAACATACAAAGTCCCGGAGCCAGAGCGTGACAATAAGGAGGGGGTATTGGCCCAATTCTGCTCTACATGCGTTATTTTGAGTTTTTCTTTGCACTTGCATTACAGTCTTGCAAAACTCTGCATGCGGTATTTCGATTGGATGTTTGTCCCATTTGGTGAATTCATTATTAGAGAGCGGGCCCCATACTTCGCTGCCATATAGAGCAATTGGTTCTATAACTGATTGGAACATTTATAGCCAGATTCTAATTGGAATTTCGGTTCCAGCTCAGTCCAGCCATGTGAAAGCTACCCCTGTGCAGATGATCTAGATGCTGCTGTAACCCCTCCTTAGTGGGAGACAGTAGCACCAGGTCATCTGCATACAGCAGACACTTGATTTCAGTGTTGTGTAGGGTGAGACCAGGTGCTGCTGATTCTTCTGTTTTTGCCAATTCATTAATGTAGATGTTAAATAGTGTTGGACTTATTGAGCAGCTCTGTTTCACTCCACGTCCCTGAGAGAAGAAGTCTGTTTGCTTGTTGCCGATTTTAACCGCACATTTGTTTTTAGTGTCCATTGATTTAATAACATCATATGTTATCCCTCCAATACCACTTTCTATTAGTTTATAAAAAAGTCCTTTGTGCCAAATTGAATCAAATGCTTTCTTGAAATCTACAAAACACGAGTACATTTAGCCTTTGTTTTGGTTTACTTGTTTGTCAATTAGAGTGTGGAGGGTGTAAATGTGGTCTGTTGTACGATAATTTAAAAAACATCCAATCTGGCTTCTGCTCAGCACATTATGGTCATCAGGGAAATAATGTGGTCTGCTATGTAGTCCCTCTCTCTCTCTCTCTGTCTCTCTCTGTCTCTCTCTCTCTCTCTGTCTCTCTGTCTCTCTCTCTCTCTGTCTCTCTTTCTCTCTCTCTCTCTCTCTCTGTCTCTCTCTCTCTCTCTCTGTCTCTCTCTCTCTCTCTCTCTCTCTCTCTCTCTCTCTCTCTCTGTCTCTCTCTCTCTCTGTCTCTCTCTCTCTCTGTCTCTCTCTGTCCCTCTCTCTCTCTCTCTCTCTCTCTCTCTCTCTCTCTCTCTCTCTCTCTCTCTCTCTCTTTCCGCCTCTCTTCTCTCTCACTATCCATCTCACTCTATCTTTCTCTTTCTTTCTTTCTCTCTATCCATCCATCTCTCTCTCTCTTTCTCACTCTTTCTCTCTCCCCCTGTACCTCAGTTGTTAATGGTGTAGTTACCCAGGCAGGCAGTCTTCATTAACAGAGCATCGTAACACATGACATATCGTAACACTCTTCTTCCGGATTCACACACACACACACACACACACACACACACACACACACACACACACACACACACACACACACACACACACACACACACACACACACACACACACACACACACACACACACACACACACACACACACACACAGGCCATATGGACAGACCATTTGATGAGCCCACTACAGTTTGACTGTTTCTATTCATAAGCTAAAGAGACGTTTAAAGAGAGGGGGTTGAAATCCAGACTGTCTGTATAATAATGGTTCAAAGGACATGTTTTGAATATTGAATAACATCCAACATCTGGCTTTGATGGCCTCCTATTTTACAGAAATAACATAAACCGGGCAGGCGGTTTTAATGAGATGGTGTAGGGTTAAGGGTGTAGGGTTTAGGGTTTAGGGTGTAGGGTTTAGGGTGTAGGGTGTAGGGTTTAGGGTGTAGGGTTTAGGGTGTAGGGTTTAGGGTGTAGGGTGTAGGGTGAGCAGGGCGCTGTAGGGTTTAGGGTGTAGGGTGTAGGGTTTAGGGTGTAGGGTATAGGGTGTAGGGTGTAGGGTGTAGGGTGTAGGGTATAGGGTGTAGGGTGAACGCTGTAACGTTAGGGTGTAGGGTGTAGGGTTTGGGGTGTAGGGTATAGGGTATAGGGTGTAGGGTATAGGGTGTAGGGTATAGGGTGTAGGGTATAGGGTGTAGGGTGTAGGGTGTAGGGTGTAGGGTGTAGGGTGTAGGGTATAGGGTATAGGGTATAGGGTATAGGGTGCAGGGTGTAGGGTGTAGGGTATAGGGTATAGGGTATAGGGTATAGGGTGTAGGGTGTAGGGTGTAGGGTGTAGGGTAGGGTGTAGGGTGTAGGGTGTAGGGTGTAGGGTATAGGGTATAGGGTGTAGGGTGTAGGCTGCAGGGTGCAGGGTGTAGGGTGTAGGGTATAGGGTATAGGGTGTAGGGTGTAGGGTGTAGGGTGTAGGGTGTAGGGTATAGGGTGTAGGGTATAGGGTGTAGGGTGTAGGGTGTAGGGTGTAGGGTGTAGGGTGTAGGGTGTAGGGTTTAGGGTTTAGGGTGTAGGGTGTAGGGTATAGGGTGTAGGGTGTAGGGTGTAGGGTGTAGGGTGTATTGTGTAGGGTTTAGGGTGTAGGGTATAGGGTGTAGGGTGTAGGGTGTAGGGTATAGGGTGTAGGGTGTAGGGTGTAGGGTATAGGGTGTAGGGTGTAGGGTGTAGGGTGAACTCTGTAACGTTAGGGTGTAGGGTTTAGGGTATAGGGTGTAGGGTTTAGGGTGTAGGGTGTAGGGTATAGGGTGTAGGGTGTAGGGTGTAGGGTATAGGGTGTAGGGTGTAGGGTGTAGGGTGAACTCTGTAACGTTAGGGTGTAGGGTTTAGGGTATAGGGTGTAGGGTTTAGGGTGTAGGGTGTAGGGTGTAGGGTGTAGGGTATAGGGTATAGGGTGTAGGGTGTAGGGTGTAGGGTATAGGGTGTAGGGTATAGGGTTTAGGGTGTAGGGTGTAGGGTATAGGGTGTAGGGTATAGGGTATAGGGTGTAGGGTGTAGGGTGTAGGGTGTAGGGTGTAGGGTGTAGGGTATAGGGTGTAGGGTGTAGGGTGTAGGGTATAGGTTGTATGGTGTAGGGTGTAGGGTGTAGGGTGTAGGGTGTAGGGTGAACTCTGTAACGTTAGGGTGTAGGGTTTAGGGTGTAGGGTGTAGGGTGTAGGGTATAGGGTATAGGGTGTAGGGTGTAGGGTGTAGGGTATAGGGTATAGGGTGTAGGGTTTAGGGTGTAGGGTGTAGGGTGTAGGGTGTATAGTATATGGTATAGGGTATAGGGTGTAGGGTGTAGGGTGTAGGGTGTAGGGTGTAGGGTGTAGGGTGTAGGGTGTAGGGTGTAGGGTGTAGGGTATAGGGTGTAGGGTATAGGGTGTAGGGTGTAGGGTGTAGGGTATAGGGTGTAGGGTGTAGGGTGTAGGGTATAGGGTGTAGGGTATAGGGTATAGGGTAGGGTATAGGGTATAGGGTATAGGGTGTAGGGTGTAGGGTGTAGGGTATAGGGTGTAGGGTGTAGGGTGTATGTATGGTATAGGGTGTAGTGTGTAGGGTGTAGGGTGTAGGGTGTAGGGTGTAGGGTTGTAGGGTGTAGGGTGTAGGGTGTAGGGTGTAGGGTGTAGGGTGTAGGGTGTAGGGTGTAGGGTGTAGGTTGTAGGGTGTAGGGTTTAGGGTATAGGGTGTAGGGTGTAGGGTGTAGGGTGTAGGGTGTAGGGTGTAGGGTGTAGGTTGTAGGGTGTAGGGTATAGGGTATAGGGTATAGGGTATAGGGTGTAGGGTGTAGGGTGTAGGGTATAGGGTGTAGGGTGTAGGGTGTAGGGTGTAGGGTATAGGGTGTAGGGTGTAGGGTGTAGGGTGTAGGGTGTAGGGTATAGGGTATAGGGTGTAGACTGCTTGTGTGCATTAGTGTTTCTTTTTTCATTTGTTTCCTGTATTTAACCTTTATTTAACCAGGTAAGAAGCCAGTTGGGAACTAGTTCTCATTTACAACTGCGACCTGGCCAAGATAAAGCAAAGCAGTGCGATAAAAACAACAACACAGAGTTACATATGGGGTAAAACAAAACATAATGTCAAAAATACAACAGAAAATATATCTATACAGTGTGTGCAAATGTAGTAAGTTATGGAGGTAAGGCAATAAATAGGCCATAGTGCAAAATAATTACAATTTAGTATTAACACTGGAATGCTAGATGTGCAGGAGATGATGTGCAAATAGAGATACTGGGGTGCAAATGAAAACAAATAAATAACAATATGGGGATGAGGTAGTTGGGTGGGCTAATTTCAGATGGGCTGTGGACAGGTGCAGTGATCGGTAAGGTGCTCTGACAACTGATGCTTAAAGTTAGCGAGGGAGATAAGAGTCTCCAGCTTCAGAGATTGTTGCAGTTCGTTCCAGTCATTGGCAGCAGAGAACTGGAAGGAATGGCGGCCAAAGGAGGTGTTGGCTTTGGGAATGACCAGTGAGATATACCTGCTGGAGCGCAGACTACGGGTGGGTGTTGCTATGGTGACCAATGAGCTAAGATAAGGCAGAGATTTGCCTAGCAGTGATTTATAGATGGCCTGGGGCTTTGGAGACAAAACGGATGGCACTGTGATAGACTACATCCAATTTGCTGAGTAGAGTGTTGGAGGCTATTTTGTAAATGACATCGCCGAAGTCAAGGATCGGTAGGATAGTCAGTTTTACGAGGGCATGTTTGGCAGCATGAGTGAAGGAGGCTTTGTTGCGAAATAGGAAGCCAATTCTATATTTAATTTTGGATTAGAGATGCTTAATGTGAGTCTGGAAGGAGAGTTTATGGTCTGACCAGACACCTAGGTATTTGTAGTTGTCCACAAATTCTAAGTCAGACCCGCCGAGAGTAGTGATTCTAGTCGGGCAGGCGGGTGCAAGCAGCGTTCGATTGAAGAGCATGCATTTAGTTTTAGTTTTATGGGCCTGTTGATAATGACGGATCCTCTCCTAGACTGTCACATTACTTTTTCTTGTGTTTCTTTTATAGGACTGACTGAAAGCCCAGGGACCTGGATATAGCTGTTAAACAGGATAATGGACCTGGATATAGCTGTTAAACAGGATAACGGACCTGGATATAGCTGTTAAACAGGATAACGGACCTGGATATAGCTGTTAAACAGGATAACGGACCTGGATATAGCTGTTAAACAGGATAATGGAGAACTGTACGGCTGAAGGAGCAGCAACCACAGACACAGAAGGTAATGGAGAACTGTACGGCTGAAGGAGCAGCGACCACAGACACAGAAGGTAATGGAGAACTGTACGGCTGAAGGAGCAGCGACCAAAGACACAGAAGGTAATGGAGAACTGTACGGCTGAAGGAGCAGCGACCACAGAGACAGAAGGTAATGGAGAACTGTACGGCTGAAGGAGCAGCGACCACAGAGACAGAAGGTAATGGAGAACTGTACGGCTGAAGGAGCAGCGACCACAGACACAGAAGGTAATGGAGAACTGTACGGCTGAAGGAGCAGCGACCACAGAGACAGAAGGTAATGGAGAACTGTACGGCTGAAGGAGCAGCGACCACAGACACAGAAGGTAATGGAGAACTGTACGGCTGAAGGAGCAGCGACCACAGAGACAGAAGGTAATGGAGAACTGTACGGCTGAAGGAGCAGCGACCACAGAGACAGAAGGTAATGGAGAACTGTACGGCTGAAGGAGCAGCGACCACAGACACAGAAGGTAATGTAGAACTGTACGGCTGAAGGAGCAGCGACCACAGAGACAGAAGGTAATGGAGAACTGTACGGCTGAAGGAGCAGCGACCACAGAGACAGAAGGTAATGGAGAACTGTACGGCTGAAGGAGCAGCGACCACAGAGACAGAAGGTAATGGAGAACTGTACGGCTGAAGGAGCAGCGACCACAGAGACAGAAGGTAATGGAGAACTGTACGGCTGAAGGAGCAGCGACCACAGACACAGAAGGTAATGTAGAACTGTACGGCTGAAGGAGCAGCGACCACAGAGACAGAAGGTAATGGAGAACTGTACGGCTGAAGGAGCAGCGACCACAGAGACAGAAGGTAATGGAGAACTGTACGGCTGAAGGAGCAGCGACCACAGAGACAGAAGGTAATGGAGAACTGTACGGCTGAAGGAGCAGCGACCACAGAGACAGAAGGTAATGGAGAACTGTACGGCTGAAGGAGCAGCGACCACAGAGACAGAAGGTAATGGAGAACTGTACGGCTGAAGGAGCAAGGACCACAGACACAGAAGGTAATGGAAAACTGTACGGCTGAAGGAGCAGCGACCACAGAGACAGAAGGTAATGGAGAACTGTACGGCTGAAGGAGCAGCGACCACAGAGACAGAAGGTAATGGAGAACTGTACGGCTGAAGGAGCAGCGACCACAGACACAGAAGGTAATGGAGAACTGTACGGCTGAAGGAGCAGCGACCACAGAGACAGAAGGTATCCATCTGAACTGCAGCATGTCCGGGAGGCATAACGTCATCTTCACCCTGATCCCAGTAGTGTATGGCTGTAACTTTGTCATCGTCATGGTGGGGAACAGCATGGTGGTGGCGGTCATCTACCGCTACATGAAGTGGCCAACGTGTTCGTCCCCAACCTAGCCATCTCAGGCCCTATCGTCCCCAACCTAGCCATCTCAGGCCCTATCGTCCCCAACCTAGCCATCTCAGGCCCTATCGTCCCCAACCTAGCCATCTCAGGCCCTATCGTCCCCAACCTAGCCATCTCAGGCCCTATCGTCCCCAACCTAGCCATCTCAGGCCCTATCGTCCCCAACCTAGCCATCTCAGGCCCTATCGTCCCCAACCTAGCCATCTCAGGCCCTATCGTCCCCAACCTAGCCATCTCAGGCCCTATCGTCCCCAACCTAGCCATCTCAGGCCCTATTGTCCCCAACCTAGCCATCTCAGGCCCTATCATCCCCAACCTATCCATCTCAGGCCCTACCTTCCATGATCACCCTGCTCATGTGGGCCACCTTCACCTCCACAGGCTACCAGTGGCCCTTCGGTGGGTTCCTGTGTGAGGCCACCTTCACCTCCACAGGCTACCAGTGGCCCTTCGGTGGATTCCTGTGTAAGGCCACCTTCACCTCCACAGGCTACCAGTGGCCCTTCGGTGGGTTCCTGTGTGAGGCCACCTTCACCTCCACAGGCTACCAGTGGCCCTTCGGTGGATTCCTGTGTAAGGCCACCTTCACCTCCACAGGCTACCAGTGGCCCTTCGGTGGGTTCCTGTGTAAGGGCACCTTCACCTCCACAGGCTACCAGTGGCCCTTCGGTGGGTTCCTGTGTAAGGCCAGCGCTGGCCTGGTGATGTTCAACCTCTACAGCTCCATCTTCTTCTTCCTCACTCAGCGTCGACCGCCATCTGGCCATCGTCCACCCGGTGAGGTCACGGCAGCGCCGTACTGGGCTCTACGCCCGTATCACCTGCGTCCTGCCTGATTGGTCGAGCCCTCCTACTGTCCGTCCCCACCGCACTGACCAGGGACCTGATGCACATCACCAACTATAACATCAGCACGTGTGGCGTGCTGCACCCTGAGGTTTGACATGATTAGGGCTGTCCTTTCACGAAGTGACTCTTAAACGGGAACATGTTGATACTGTGGTAATTAGTGCTGCTATTGTTTTTTTGTTTTGAATTGCATTGAGTGTGAAGTGTCCGTCTTGCCCGACACGTGCCAACTCGCTGCCACAGAGGACCACAGACCACATCAGCCTTATCGTGTTCGTATCCTTCTGATATTGTCTCCAGCTGGAGAAGCATATTACTTTTAACTAATCAATTAAATTAAATCAATCAACCTATCAATCAATCAGGGCTACAGGCACCTCCTCCTCACCATCAGCCTGATGAAGAGCGTCCTGGGGTTCCTGGTTCCCTTCTTCATCATCATCACCTGCTTCTGCCTGATTGGTCGAGCCCTGGTCGGAGCATCCAGAAGACCACCCTGTCGAGAGATGATGAGCTGTTGAGGATGCTGGCAGCAGCTGTCCTTGCTTTCTTCCTCTGTTGGGCGCCCCACCAGGTGGGACGATACTCCTTCCCTCCACATACACACTGCACTCTAAAGATACTCCCTCCACATACACACTGCACTCTAAAGATACTCCCTCCACATACACACTGCATTCTAAAGATACTCCCTCCACATACACACTGCATTCTAAAGATACTCCCTCCACATACACACTGCATTCTAAAGATACTCCCTCCACATACACACTGCATTCTATGTATGCTTCCATATGATACATTTATTTGAGCTAAGCTCATGAGGCATTTATACTACCCTCTGTAGTGCCTTGCGGTCAGAGGCCGAGCAGTTACCATACCAGGCGGTGATGCAACCAGTCAGGATAATCTCGATGGTGCAGCTATAGAACTTTTTGAGAATCTGAGGACCCATGCCAAATCTTTTCAGTCTCCTGAGGGGGAATAGGCTTTGTCGTGCCCTCTTCACGACTGTCTTGGTGTTTGAACAATGATAGTTTGTTGGTGATGTGGACATCAAGGAACTTGAAGCTCTCAACCTGTTCCACTACCGGCCCGTCGATGAGAATGGTGGCGTGCTCAGTCCTCTTTTTTTTCCTTGTAGTCCACAATCATCTCCTGTTTTATCCTGTTTTATCCTGTTATTATCCTGTTTTATCCTGTTATTATCCTGTTATTATCCTGTTTTATCCTGTTTTATCCTGTTATTATCCTGTTATTATCCTGTTTTACCCTGTATTATCCTGTTTTATCCTGTTATTATCCTGTTTTATCCTGTTATTATCCTGTTATTATACTGTTTTATCCTGTTTTATCCTGTTATTATCCTGTTTTATCCTGTTTTATCCTGTTATTATCCTGTTTTATCCTGTTATTATCCTGTTATTATCCTGTTATTATCCTGTTTTATCCTGTTTTATCCTGTTATTATCCTGTTTTATCCTGTTATTATCCTGTTTTATCCTGTTTTATCCTGTTATTATCCTGTTTTATCCTGTTATTATCCTGTTTTATCCTGTTATTATCCTGTTATTATCCTGTTTTATCCTGTTATTATCCTGTTATTATCCTGTTACTATCCTGTTTTATCCTGTTTTATCCTGTTATTATCCTGTTTTATCATGTTATTATCCTGTTACTATCCTGTTTTATCCTGTTATTATCCTGTTATTATCCTGTTTTATCCTGTTTTATCCTGTTATTATCCTGTTACTATCCTGTTTTATCCTGTTATTATCCTGTTATTATCCTGTTACTATCCTGTTTTATCCTGTTATTATCCTGTTATTATCCTGTTTTATCCTGTTTTATCCTGTTATTATCCTGTTTTATCCTGTTTTATCATGTTATTATCCTGTTATTATCCTGTTACTATCCTGTTTTATCATGTTATTATCCTGTTTTATCCTGTTATTATCCTGTTACTATCCTGTTTTATCCTGTTATTATCCTGTTACTATCCTGTTTTATCCTGTTATTATCCTGTTATTATCCTGTTACTATCCTGTTTTATCCTGTTATTATCCTGTTACTATCCTGTTTTATCCTGTTATTATCCTGTTTTATCCTGTTATTATCCTGTTACTATCCTGTTATTATCCTGTTATTATCCTGTTTTATCCTGTTATTATCCTGTTTTATCCTGTTATTATCCTGTTTTATCCTGTTTTATCATGTTATTATCCTGTTTTATCCTGTTTTATCCTGTTATTATCCTGTTATTATCCTGTTATTATCCTGTTTTATCCTGTTTTATCCTGTTATTATCCTGTTATTATCCTGTTTTATTTCTTTGATTATCCTGTTACTATCCTGTTTTATCCTGTTATTATCCTGTGATTATCCTGTTACTATCCTGTTTTATCCTGTTTTATCCTGTTACTATCCTGTTTTATCCTGTTTTATCCTGTTTTATCCTGTTTTATCCTGTTATTATCTTGTTATTATCCTGTTTTATCCTGTGATTATCCTGTTATTTTCTGTTATTATCCTGTTATTATCCTGTTTTATCCTGTTATTTTCTGTTATTATCCTGTTATTATCCTGTTTTATCCTGTTTTATCCTGTTATTATCCTGTTTTATCCTGTTACTATCCTGTTTTATCCTGTTTTATCCTGTTACTATCCTGTTATTATCCTGTTATTATCCTGTTTTATCCTGTTATTATCCTGTTACTATCCTGTTTTATCCTGTTATTATCCTGTGATTATCCTGTTACTATCCTGTTTTATCCTGTTTTATCCTGTTATTATCCTGTTATTATCCTGTTATTATCCTGTTATTATCCTGTTTTATCCTGTGATTATCCTGTTACTATCCTGTTTTATCCAGTTATTATCCTGTGATTATCCTGTTACTATCCTGTTTTATCCTGTTTTATCCTATTACTATCCTGTTTTATCCTGTTTTATCCTGTTTTATCCTGTTTTATCCTGTTATTATCCTGTTATTATCCTGTTTTATCCTGTGATTATCCTGTTATTTTCTGTTATTATCCTGTTATTATCCTGTTTTATCCTGTTATTTTCTGTTATTATCCTGTTATTATCCTGTTATTATCCTGTTTTATCCTGTTATTTTCTGTTATTATCCTGTTATTATCCTGTTTTATCCTGTTTTATCCTGTTATTATCCTGTTTTATCCTGTTATTATCCTGTTATTATCCTGTTTTATCCTGTTTTATCCTGTTACTATCCTGTTTTATCCTGTTTTATCCTGTTTTATCCTGTTTTATCCTGTTACTATCCTGTTTTATCCTGTTTTATCCTGTTATTATCCTGTTTTATCCTGTTATTATCCTGTTTTATCCTGTTATTATCCTGTTATTATCCTGTTATTATCCTGATATTATCCTGTTATTATCCTGTTCCTCCGTGAATGTTCTCTTGAAGTGATGAGAATTGTACTTTTTGTATTTCTAGATCTGTACTGTGTGTAGTTAATATACACCGCTCAAAAAAATTAAGGGAACACTAAAATAACACATCTTAGATCTGAATGAATGAAACAATCGTATTAAATACTTTTTTCTTTACATAGTTGAATGTGCTGACAACAAAATCACACAAAAATGATCAATGGAAATCAAATTTATCAACCCATGGAGGTCTGGATTTGGAGTCACCCTCAAAATTAAAGTGGAAAACCACACTACAGGCTGATCCAACTTTGATGGAATGTCCTTAAAACAAGTCAAAATGAGGCTCAGTAGTGTGTGTGGCCTCCACGTGCCTGTATGACCTCCCTACAATGCCTGGGCATGCTCCTGATGAGGTGGTGGATGGTCTCCTGAGGGATCTCCTCCCAGACCTGGACTAAAGCATCCGCCAACTCCTGGACAGTCTGTGGTGCAACGTGGCGTTGGTGGATGGAGCGAGACATGATGTCCCAGATGTGCTCAATTGGATTCAGGTCTGGGGAACAGGTGGGCCAGTCCATAGCATCAATGCCTTCCTCTTGCAGGAACTGCTGACACACTCCAGCAACATGAGGTCTAGCATTGTCTTGCATTAGGAGGAACCCAGGGCCAACCACACCAGCATATGGTCTCACAAGGGGTCTGAGGATCTCATCTCGGTACCTAATGGCAGTCACCTAATGGCTACCTCTGGCGAGCACATGGAGGGCTGTGCGGCCCCCCAAAGAAATGCCACCCCACACCATGACTGACCCACCGCCAAACCGGTCATGCTGGAGGATGTTGTAGGCAGCACAACGTTCTCCACGGCATCTCCAGACTCTGTCACGTCTGTCACGTGCTCAGTGTGAACCTGCTTTCATCTGTGAAGAGCACAGGGCGCCAGTGGCGAATTTGCCAATCTTGGTGTTATCTGGCAAATGCCAAACGTCCTGCACGGTGTTGGGCTGTAAGCACAACCCCCACCTGTGGACGTTGGGCCCTCATACCACCCCATGGAGTCTGTTTCTGACCGTTTGAGCAGACACATGCACATTTGTGGCCTGCTGGAGGTCATTTTGCAGGGCTCTGGCAGTGCTCCTCCTGCTCCTCCTTGCACAAAGGCGGAAGTAGCAGTCCTGCTGCTGGGTTGTTGATTTCACAGAAGTGTGATTGACTTGGAGTTACATTGTGTTGTTTATGTGTTCCCTTTATTTTTTTTGAGCAGTGTATGTAATCTGTTCCTGTCCTCAGGTATTCCACTTGATGGAGCTGCTGGCCCAGCTGAAGAGATGAGAGGAAGGAGATGCAGATGAACCTCCAGGCTACCCGTCTGTGTGATGGTAGCCTGGAGGTTCATGTGCATCTCCTTCCTCAACAGGTAGCCTGGAGGTTAATCTGCATCACCTTCCTCAACAGGTAGCCTGGAGGTTCATCTCCATCTCCTTCCTCAACAGGTAGCCTGGAGGTAAATCTGCATCTCCTTCCTCAACGGGTAGCCTGGAGGTTCATCTGCATCTCCTTCCTCAACGGGTAGCCTGGAGGTTCATCTGCATCTCCTTCCTCAACGGGTAGCCTGGAGGTTCATCTGCATCTCCTTCCTCAACAGGTAGCCTGGAGGTTCAACTCGGAAACCCGTAAAAACATTTGTGCATAATTGCGTCAGATGTTACATGCGTCTGTCCACGAGAGATTACCTAGTGGTTAGAGAGGCGGGCCAGCAACCGGAAGGTCGTCGCCAACTGGGAAAAATCGAGTCTGTTTGTGTTATAATTCCTCTACTTTTGTCCACTCAACATGTTTGGCATATGACACGGAGTACTAGGAGTGGAATGTTAGCACAAAACAGGCATGGATTTCCGGCGGGGAACAAATTTCAGTTTCTATGACAATTGACAATAAAATCTCATCTCATTTAATCTTATATTATATCACCAGCTGTGTCAACCCCATCCTCTACGGCTTTGTGAGACAGAACTTCAGGAAGAACCTGTTCCGACTGCTCCGCTGTTCCCCCGCTGGCCCCACCAGGCCACACCCCTCCATCAGCTCTAAGATGTCCGCCCTTTGCTACCGAGCCTCCGAGGTACTGCACCTCACCAACATGAACAAGCCGGCCATGGCGGCCATGTCTGACAGGAAGTGAGGAGAGAAGGGGGTGGAGTGTGTAGCTGTGTAACTACTAATTCTAGAAGCACAAAGATATAATATGTGTTCTAATTCTAGAACCACAAAGATATAATATGTGTTCTAATTCTAGAACCACAAAGATATAATATGTGTTCTAATTCTAGAACCACAAAGATATAATATGTGTTCTAATTATAGAACCACAAAGATATAATTGTCACGATCGTCGTAGGAGTGAGTAGACCAAGGCGCAGCGTGTGAAACAAACATGACTTTAATTAGTTAAAGTATACAAAACAAAACACGACTCGTGAAGTCCACGGTGACACTGACCGAACACGGAACAAAAACCCACAACACCCAAGGGAAAACATACCGATTAAATATGGCTCCCAATCAGAGACAACCAGCCGACAGCTGACACTCGTTGCCTCTGATTGGGAGTCACACAGGCAAACATAGAAACAGACAACCTAGAACACCCAAACAAAGAAACAGAACACATAGAATGAACACACCCTGGCTCAACATATAGAGTCCCAGAGCCAGGGTGTGACAGTACCCCCCCCTAAAGGCGCGGACTGCGACCGCGCCTCAACACGAGCAAAACAGGGGAGGGCTGGGTGGGCATACCTCCTCGGCGGCGGTTCTGGCTCCGGCCTTGCCCACCACCCTCCAACAAACCCCCCATGGCGCCCCTGGTCCGGTCTGGCCCCGCTGGCTGGAGCCGGACTGGACGTAGCAGGGGCGGTAGGCTTCAGCTCCTTAGTGGAGCAGTTGAGCGGTACCTGAATTGGCACCGATGACCCAGGCACGGGTTGTGCCGGACTGACGACTCGCACCCTAGGCTTGGTGCATGGAGCAGCGACGGGCCTTACCAGGCTGACGACTCGTACCCCTGGCTTGGTGCGAGTGGCAGGAACGGGCTGGACCAGGCTGACGACGCACACCGTAGGCTTGGTACGTGGAGCAGGAACAGGCCGGGCTGGGCTGTCGACGCACACCGTAGGCTTGGTGCGTGGAGCAGGAACAGGCCGGGCAGGGCTGGCGACGCACACCGTAGTTTGGTGCGTGGAGCAGGGACAGGCCGGGCTGGGCTGTCGACGCACACCGTAGGCTTGGTGCGTGGAGCAGGGACAGGCCGGACAGGGCTGGCGACGCACACCGTAGGCTTGGTGCGTGGAGCAGGAACAGGCCGGGCTGGGCTGTCGACGCACACCGTAGGCTTGGTGCGTGGAGCAGGGACAGGCCGGGCTGGGCTGGCGACGCACACCGTAGGCTTGGTGCGTGGAGCAGGAACAGGCCGGGCTGGGCTGTCGACGCACACCGTAGGCTTGGTGCGTGGAGCAGGGACAGGCCGGGCTGGGCTGTCGACGCACACCGTAGGCTTGGTGCGTGGAGCAGGAACAGGCCGGGCTGGGCTGGCGACGCACACCGTAGGTTTGGTGCGTGGAGCAGGGACAGGCCGGGCTGGGCTGTCGACGCACACCGTAGGCTTGGTGCGTGGAGCAGGAACAGGCCGGGCAGGGCTGGCGACGCACACCGTAGGCTTGGTGCGTGGAGCAGGGACAGGCCGGGCTGGGCTGTCGACGCACACCGTAGGCTTGGTGCGTGGAGCAGGGACAGGCCGGACAGGGCTGGCGACGCACACCGTAGGCTTGGTGCGTGGAGCAGCAACTGGCCGGACTGGGCTGGCGACGCACACCGTAGGCTTGGTGCGTGGAGCAGGAACAGGCCGGACCGTACTGGGAACACACACCACTGGCTTTAAACGGGGATCAGGAACGGGCCGGACCGGACTGGCAATACACCTCAGTACCTCTCGCCGTGCCTCTACAACTTCCTTCCCTCCTCTCGCCAATGGCTCCCGTAACCCGGTGGCCTTCTCTCCTCGTCTCCTATTTCGCCCTGTGGCAGCCTCCTGCTGCCCAGTCGCCCATGCCGTGTGCCCCCCCCTAAAAAATTATTGGGGGTGCCTCTCGTCCGTCCGACGATGGCACTGCTGACGCCGCTGCTCCTCTCCTGCCTGGGTCTCCCCCTTCATCGCCTTCCGGTACCGGACGGCCTCCTCCTTCGTAATCTGCCCCCAGCCGAGGAGGACATCCACCAGCGTTACCTCCTGCGTGTGTTCCTGGACACGCTGCTTGGTCCTGGTATGGTGGGTTTTTCTGTCACGATCGTCGTAGGAGTGAGTAGACCAAGGCGCAGCGTGTGAAACAAACATGACTTTAATTAGTTAAAGTATACAAAACAAAACACGACTCGTGAAGTCCACGGTGACACTGACCGAACACGGAACAAAAACCAACAACACCCAAGGGAAAACATACCGATTAAATATGGCTCCCAATCAGAGACAACCAGCCGACAGCTGACACTCGTTGCCTCTGATTGGGAGTCACACAGGCAAACATAGAAACAGACAACCTAGAACACCCAAACAAAGAAACAGAACACATAGAATGAACACACCCTGGCTCAACATATAGAGTCCCAGAGCCAGGGTGTGACAATAATATGGGTTCTAATTCTAGAACCACAAAGATATAATATGTGTTCTAATTCTAGAACCACAAAGATATAATATGTGTTCTAATTCTAGAACCACAAAGATATAATATGTGTTCTAATTCTAGAACCACAAAGATATAATATGTGTTCTAGTTCTAGAACCATAAAGATATAATATGTGTTCTAATTCTATTTCCTGGATAGAACTAGGTTGAAGATAGAGAAGGTTAAGACAACGTAAAAGTTCCATGCAGAAGCGTTAGAAAATGAACACATTAATTGGACCAGCACCATAGTTGGACCAGCACCATAGTTGGACCAGCACCATAGTTGGACCAGCACCATAGTTGGACCAGCACCATAGTTGGACCAGCACCATAGTTGGACCAGCACCATAGTTGAGTCTATAGAAATCTAGTAATAAAGTGGCTGTAGATCATTAGAAAAACGTTTAACTGAATAGAACGACAGTAAAACTCTGTGTGTTTGCTGAGTAGTTACTGGAAGTCCACTACGATCCTGTTTATTTTCCACTTTTTGTAGGGGAGAGTGGGGTAAGTTGAGCTACCGTTTTTTGTAGGAAACCATATGCAAAATTAACCATTTGAACAAATATTTAGGAAGAGGTCATCATTTCATGGAGTCTGTGAAGGAAGAAACCACATGGTAAGCCAATTAGGTCCAAAAAACGGATTTTGTGAACTAACACTCGCACTTGACTTTTTTACCCACTTACTAGCTCTGACTTTGCTGATAGCTACTTTAATGAGGAAAACATTTATTTACTATGACTGAGATATGTGGTTGTCCCATCTAGCTATCTGAAGATTAATGCACTAACTGTAAGTCTCTCTGGATAAAAGTGTCTGCTAAATGACTAAAATTAAAAAAATGTAAAATGTATGGTGGTATTATAAATGTTGTATTGTAGATATGTAGTGGTGTAATAATGTTAATAATATACTGTTTAATTAGGGGTTCAAGCAGCGACGCTGGTGATCCTTATGTTCATTGTTCCTCCGTTTCGGTAAAAACAAATCAAATTCCTGTGAAATGAAAAGGCCCAGGACTGTGCAACTTAGCAACATGGTAAAAGCCCAAGGACCACACCCTCTCGTGCGATATCATGCCAATTGGCCACATGGTGGCGCTATAACAAGCGATTGAAAATGCTAACTTTGAGCGGTCTGACCCCGTGTGACCCCGTCTGACCCCGTGTGACCCCGTGTGACCCCGTGTGACCCCGTGTGACCCCGTGTGACCCCGTGTCACCTAGAGTCATGAAATGTAGTTCATAGTTCCTCCGCCTCACAAGGAACACATTTGGCTGAAGAACCTATAACCTATAGCCCTATAACCTATAGCCCTAGAACCTATAGCCCTAGAACCTATAGCCCTAGAACCTATATCCCTATAACCTATAGCCCTAGAACCTATAGCCCTAGAACCTATAGCCCTAGAACCTATAGCCCTATAACCTATAGCCCTAGAACCTATAGCCCTAGAACCTATAGCCCTATAACCTATAGCCCTAGAACCTATAGCCCTAGAACCTATAGCCCTAGAACCTATAGCCCTAGAACCTATAGTCCCGCCATTATGTATTTTATAAGGCATTTCAAATTTGGTGAAAATCACTCAAAACGCTACTCCTCTAGCACCAATTGACCGATCTGAATGAAACTTCACATGTGGCGTGTAGGGACCAAGGTTTCTCAAGGCAATATTTTCCAGACTAGTAATAAAAACAAAAGGCAGCTATTGACCAATGAACTTTCACATGGGCGTGGTCTTGCACGTAAACACATACAAATCAGACAAGGATGGGTACACATGTTCCAAACCCTGTCAAGACTTAACATATCTAAGCACATTTAGATCGACCACACAGTGGCGCTATAACGGGAACATGTTTATATCGCTTGATCTGGTCCTCTGTAGCTCAATTGGTAGAGCACGGTGCTTGTAACGCCAGGGTAGTGGGTTCGATCCCCCGGGACCACCCATATGTAAAAATGTATGCGCACATGACTGTAAGTCGCTTTGGATAAAAGCGTCTGCTAAATGGCATATTATTATTATCTGTTTGCCACACACGTGAGTCTAGCTAACCTGTGGAGTATGTTTGAGTTTGTCCACATGGTGGCGATGTTAGACTGGGGAAAAAAATGTCATGAAAGATCATTGGTTCATAGCGGCGTTTTAGCTAGACTCTTAAACATTGTAGTCATTTAGCAGACGCTCTTATCCAGAGCGACTTACATGAGCAATTAGGGTTAAGTGCCTTGCTCAAGGGCACATCAACAGATTTTTCACCTAGTCGGCTCGGGGATTAGAACCAGCGACCTTTCGGTGACTGGCACAACGCTCTTAACCACTAAGCTACCTGCCTCTATATAACACATTTGGTTTCCGATCGGTCCAGCAGGATAAGGAGACGTTTAAAGTTGTCAATATCATTAAAAATAGTCAAAAGAATACATCAAAAAATGCATTTTGCATGATCTGGTTGATTTTGAGTTCTGATATTTGCCAAGCGTGGTAAGGAGTTCAGAAGTCGCTCCTCCTGAGGCGATGTGTCCATTTAGTCCTGATGGTGGCGCAGTGGGCCCACAGCTTGTACCCCGGCAAGCAGTTAAGGAACCTCATGGGCATCCTTAACTTTTTCACTTAATTTAAGGGACATTTCACCTGAATATGTTTTGTGCAAATTTAAGGAAACTTTAAAGGGGCGATCTGCAGTTGCTACATACAATTTTTTGACTTATAAAATTAATTATATGTACTATTTTATTCTTCAAGAATATAACTTATAAATGCCTCATGACCTTAGTTCAACTGTCATCAGAACCCAACATATAAGATTGTTTTACTCCAATGTTTCTAAATAAAGTAAATGTAAACAAACACTATTTCGCCTCAAAACATGGTTAAAACTATACTTTTTATATCATGGATGGTCAGTCCTTTCATACATAGCTCTGTCTATGAATTTGAGAGTGGTTACATTTCTCCAGCCCCATCCCTCAGCTTTTTACCGAAAGGGGTGGGGATTTCCTTTGGTATTGTTTCAATTAAGGATTACCGCTTTAATGGAATGCTTTTGACACCATGTCCCAACGAAGTGTTCTCAGTGTGACATGTTGTGTTCATAGTTGCCTTTGTATAGGGAGACTGGCACATGTAGCGGTTTAATGTGTTCCATTGGTCTGGGAGAAATACATTTTGTGGAGCCAACAAAACTTTAAGGTACAGTCAACCACCTAGGCCTTCACAACAAAACGCTAAGGTACAGTCAACCACCTTCACAACAAAACTTTAAGGTACAGTCAACCATCTTCACAACAAAACTTTAAGGTACAGTCAACCATCTTCACAACAAAACGCTAAGGTACAGTCAACCACCTTCACAACAAAACTTTAAGGTACAGTCAACCACCTTCACAACAAAACTTTAAGGTACAGTCAACCACCTTCACAACAAAACTTTAAGGTACAGTCAACCACCTTCACAACAAAACGCTAAGGTACAGTCAACCACCTTCACAACAAAACGCTAAGGTACAGTCAACCATCTTCACAACAAAACGCTAAGGTACAGTCAACCACCTTCACAACAAAACTTGGGTGTAGCTGTATAAAGTATAGCACACGAGATTAGGGAGAGATAGGGTTGCAAAATTCCGGTAACTTTGCCCAAAATTCCCAGGTGTTCCAGAAATCCTGGTTGGAGGTTGATTCCTGTTTGTTCCCTTCTGATTCCTGGAATTTTACAATCAGAATTTCTGGAAAACCCGGGAATTTCTGGAAAGTTACCGAAATGTTGCAACTGGTGATGGTGATAATGGTAATGGTGATGGTGATGGTATATACGTTCTCCATCTGTGGCAGATCAGTTGTCTTGGTGTTATTGAAACATGTTGACATCGTTCAATAGATATGTTTTCTATTCTGTAGAGTATATAAATGGTAAAACATCTCCTTGTGATTTCTGATTGTTGGGTACTTCTTCATCGATAGGGACAAAGAGAGGTACAGGATAGTAACCTACCCAACCAGTTGAACCCTAACCCTAACCCTAACCCTAACCCTAACCCTAACCAAAGAGAGGTACAGGATAGTAACCTACCCAACCAGTTGAACCCTAACCCTAACCCTAACCCTAACCCTAACCCTAACCCTAACCCTAAACCCTAACCCTAACCCTAACCCTAACCCTAACCCTAACCCTAACCAAAGAGAGGTACAGGGTAGTAACCTACCCATCATTTCCACATCTTCCCTACGCCTCCACACACCTGTGTCAATGCAAAGGTCTTAGTAACACACACACCTGGTCCTTCTGTATCATCAGAATCAACCAATCTGATCTGACCACAATTGATACTAACAGCTAAAAACGCTGCTAGATGTTTTTCACAAGTCACTGCACAGGGGTCAGAACAGACCAATGGCCTTGGCTGTCCATGCTCCGCACCATTCCAGAACACCCATAGATGGATTCTGTCCCAGCTTGTTAATCATTGAAGAGGTTCTTATTGAGAGTCGGAAGGTGCCAGGTGTACCAACACCTGCTTGTAAACAGGTGGTCAGATAGGCCTCTGGACAGAGAGATAGCACTGGGAACGTGGTGTCCACTGGGCCACTCGGCTGAGGATGGGGATTTGTGGAGAGAGTGGTGGGGGGGTGGGTCGAGGCACAGAGGGTTGTGATTGGTGGAGAGGGAGAGGGTCAGGGGATATAAAGGATGGGGATTGGTGAAGACAGCTGCACCGGCAACGTGATGAAGATTCTTCTGCTTCTAGGATTTGTGGCAGCGGCCCTGGCTGAGGTGACGCGTTTCGACGGGTAAAATATCAACCTTTTATTTTATAATAATATGCCATTTAGCAGACGCTTTTATCCAAAGCGACTTACAGTCATGTGTGCATACATTTTTACGTATGGGGTGGTCCCGGGGATCGAACCCACTACCCATGACCCTGGCGTCATGAGGCATGCTTGTAACGCCAGGGTAGTGGTGGTGTTTCAAACCACACAATGTCAGAAATGATGAAGATAGACTCTGTACATTGCAATCTATGCTGCTCTGTGACTGTTTGGTGACGAATGGAGACATCGTGAAGGCCCATGTGGACGACTGTATTCTGATATGTTCATTCACGTTCCTTGAGATCTATAAAATTAGTTCTATAACCCAGTTAGCGCATAATGTTCTGAGAACCATATGTTTCCTAGAGCTTGGCGAGAGCGTGGTTGTCCTGTGGTTATTTTGTACCTTCCCACAAAGTTCTGTGAATGGTGCAGGATAGTTTCGGAACATTCTCAGCATATTTAAGGAACGTGGGAAAAAAATATTATTTTCTTGGTATTTCATTACTTTTGTTTCCTAAAAGTTAAAAAATGGGTCAATTGAATTAAGTAACACTTTATTTGGTCCATCTCTACAGACTATTTACACACTATCAGTAACATTTCAACTAACTATCTACCAACCCTAACCTTAACCCTTACCCTAACCCTAACCCTAGCCCTAACCCTAACCCTAACCCTAGCCCTAATCTCTACAGATGATAAATCCAGACTATCCAAATAAGGTGTGACCTTTCATTTTCATTTTGGTAATGTTCTCCAACTTTAATTTTGGTAACGTTCTCCAGCTGGTTTGACATTGGGAATGTTCTCAAATAGTTCAGGGAACATTAACAAACAACGTTTTTCTGTGAAAATGTCAATACTTCAGCATAATGTCTCCTAGAGGTTTCCCTCATGGTTCTTTTTAATGTCATGTTCTCAAATTGTTCCATTAAGAAATCTTTCCATAAAAACCACAAGAAAACTTCAGTAATGTTAAGAGACCGTTCTAAAAATACTATTTAAAAACATATATTTTCTGTTCTCAACGTCAACAAAACTCTTGTTAAGTGTGTTCAGGTGTGTTGGCCACGCCCACTAACTGGCCACACCTGAGTGCTTATTTCCTTTGAAATGGGGTCAGTTTGAATAGACTAAAATGAACAGCTTTGTATGTGTAAAAAAACGTGGCATGCTAGCTCCGTCCTGGTGGCGCAGTGGACTTATTCCATGGATAGAGAACAGAAAATTATAGGTTTGAATCTCACTAATGCCACGTCACAATAAAAAAGAAATGTGTTTGCAAGATTAACGCCTAAGAAAATGAATTTCCATGTTTCCTACCTGTGCTTGGAGTTCAAAAAAGTTAACACAAAATAAGCTAGCAGTGATATTGACACTTTCTGAAACATTCAGTGAATGTTTTAAGGAAGTTATTCAAAAACCTCCAAATGTCCTATAATTGCAGTTCTCCGAGCGTTAATAAAACCTCCCATGAAAAACTTTCAAGGAACCAGAGTAAAATGTTCTCAGAACCTTCCTGCAACCTAAAAATAAACGTTCCCAGAACAGGCTAAATGTTCACTTCTGCTTTACCGGTCAGGAAACATGGCTTCATTACCACAACCAATGTGAAACCAAAAACATACGTTCCCAGAACTTCCAAGAACCAAATGTGCTAGCTGGGTTTCTCTTGACTTGGTTCTCCAGGGAGAAAGTGTCCTATAATATGAGTTCTATAATAACAGTGTATATCTCTTGTCTTGGTTCTCCAGGGAGAAAGTGTTCCGTCTGAAGCCTGTCATTAATGATCATGTTCTCCTTATCAAGGACCTGGCCAACAGCATGGAGGTACGTAAGAAACCCTTTCACCATACTTAGCCGAGCCGAGCCGAGCCAAGCTGTACTGGACAGGTCTGGTTACTGGTTACGGTGCTGTAGATACTTATTTTAGCCCCCCTAGGTCCCCACCTTAGAAGAAGAACACTTTGCTGCTCTGTGCTGTAAAGGACGCGTTTGTTGAGGATGTCTGTGTTAAAGTGTGTCTGTCTGTCTGTCTGTCTGTCTGTCTGTCTGTGTTCAACTCTGTCTGTCTGTCTGTCTGTCTGTCTGTCTGTCTGTCTGTCTGTCTGTCTGTCTGTCTGTCTGTGTTCAACTCTGTCTGTCTGTCTGTCTGTGTTCAACTCTGTCTGTCTGTCTGTCTGTCTGTCTGTGTTCAACTCTGTCTGTCTGTCTGTCTGTCTGTCTGTCTATCTGTCTGTGTCTCCCTCTGCAGGTGGACTTCTGGAGTCCTGAGAGTGCTGACCTGGTGACCATCGATATTGACGTGGATATCCATGTCCCAGCTGCCCACACTGACATGGTCTACACCATGCTGCAGCAGAGTGACATGGAGACTGTGTAAGACATATATAGATACTGCTGCATACTACTACATATATATATATATACTACTACATACTACTACATATAGATACTACTACATATAGATACTACTGCATACTACTACATATAGATTCTACTACATACAGATACTACTACATACTACTACATATATATACTACTAGATTCTACTACATATAGATACTACTACATACTACTACATATAGATACTACTACATACAACTACATATAGATACTACTGCATACTACTACATATAGATACTAATACATACTACTACATATAGATACTACTGCCTACTACATATAGATACTACATATAGATACTACTACATACAGATACTACTACTACTACATATAGATACTACTACATAATACTAAATACTACTACTACATATATATACTACTACATACTACTACATATATATACTACTACATATCTATATATCCTACTACATATTACTGCATATAGATACTACTACATACTACTACATATAGATAATACTACATACTACATTTTTGTCATTTAGCAGACACTCTTATCCAGAGTGACTTACAGTTAGTGAGTGCATACATTCTTTTTTAATTTTTCATACTGGGAATCGAACCCACAACCCTGGCGTTGCAAACGCCATGCTCTACCAACTGAGCTACATCCCTGCCGGCCATTCCCTCCCCTACCCTGGACGACGCCGGGCCAATTTTGCACCGCCCCATGAGTCTCCCGGTCACGGCCGGCTACGACAGAGCCTGGATTCGAACCAGGATCTCTAGTGGCACAGCTAGCACTGCGATGCAGCGCCTTAGACCACTGCGCCACTCGGGACTATACTACTACATATATACTACTACATACTACTACATATATATACTACTACATACTACTACATACATATACTACTACATACTACTACATATAGATACTACCACATACTACTACATATAGATACTACTACATACTACTACATATAGATACTACTACATACTACTACATATAGATAATACTACATACTACTACATATAGATAATACTACATACTACTGCATATATACTACTACATACTACTACATATATACTACTACTACATACTACATATATAATACATA
>CM062479.1:1584054-1674054 GCA_031479575.1 Coregonus ussuriensis | reverse complement strand
TGATGTGTGTGTGTTGTGGCTCTGTGTGTTGTGGACCTGCAGAACAGGATGTGGAGGAAGACTCGCTCCAGGAAGTCTGGTTCCAGCTGCATCGGTGCTGATCCCAACAGGAACTGGAATGCTGGATGGTGCAGTGAGTAGAGTACAGTCGTCCTTACACCAGTCAGTGGTTCAGACAATATGGATGGTGCAGTGAGTAGAGTACAGTCGTCCTTACACCACAGTCAGTGGTTCAGACAATATGGATGGTGCAGTGAGTAGAGTACAGTCGTCCTTACACCACAGTCAGTGGTTCAGACAATATGGATGGTGCAGTGAGTAGAGTACAGTCGTCCTTACACCACAGTCAGTGGTTCAGACAATATGGATGGTGCAGTGAGTAGAGTACAGTCGTCCTTACACCACAGTCAGTGGTTCAGACAATATGGATGGTGCAGTGAGTAGAGTACAGTCGTCCTTACACCACAGTCAGTGGTTCAGACAATATGGATGGTGCAGTGAGTAGAGTACAGTCGTCCTTATGCCACAGTCAGTGGTTCAGACAATATGGATGGTGCAGTGAGTGGAGTCACACATACTGTAACATGGAGGTGTATTTCTATAGAGATTCAGTATAGATTCCCGAAGCCCTAATATACGTTATATTAGTGTTGTATTTAATTCTATGTTCAACTATGTATGAGAGAGATGCATCTGTAGAGGTATACCATATCATCAATATGACCTTTCACCCTAACCCCTGTCCTCTCTCCTTTCACCCTAACCCCTGTCCTCTCTCCTCTCTTCTCTCAGCCGCTGGTGCCTCCTCTAACCCTTGCAGTGACACATTCTGCGGCTACTCGCCCGAATCTGAGGTGGAGGTGAAGAACGTTGCTGACTTCATCCGTAGAAACAAGTCCTCCATCAAGGCCTACCTCACCATCCACTCCTACTCTCAGCTGCTGCTCTTCCCCTACTCCTACACCTTCGATCTGGCCGAGCACCACAGCGAACTGGTCAGTACCTAACCTGACCCCTAACCCTGACCCAAACCCCTAACCCTTACACCTTACGATCTGGCCGAGCACCACAGAGAGCTGGTCAGTACCTAACCTGACCACTAACCCTGACCCAAACCCCTAACCCTTACACCTTACGATCTGGCCGAGCACCACAGAGAGCTGGTCAGTACCTAACCTGACCCCTAACCCTGACCCAAACCCCTAACCCTTACACCTTACGATCTGGCCGAGCACCACAGAGAGCTGGTCAGTACCTAACCTGACCCCTAACCCTGACCCAAACCCCTAACCCTTACACCTTACGATCTGGCCGAGCACCACAGAGAGCTGGTCAGTACCTAACCTGACCCCTAACCCTGACCCAAACCCCTAACCCTTACACCTTACGATCTGGCCGAGCACCACAGAGAGCTGGTCAGTACCTAACCTGACCCCTAACCCTGACCCAAACCCCTAACCCTTACACCTTACGATCTGGCCGAGCACCACAGAGAGCTGGTCAGTACCTAACCTGACCCCTAACCCTGACCCAAACCCCTAACCCTTACACCTTACAATCTGGCCGAGCACCACAGCCAACTGGTCAGTACCTAACCTGACCCCTAACCCTGACCCAAACCCCTAACCCTTACACCTTACGATCTAGCCGAGCACCACAGAGAGCTGGTCAGTACCTAAGGCAAATGTTCTATCTCTGCAAGTTAATGGACAATAAAATACATCTTATGTCTTAACCCTACTCCCATTTACTGGACACCATTCCTCACTACACTGGGGTGTATCTGTAGACACTGGATTACACTGCTGTGCCATGAGGGGCTTTACAGACATACAGTTCACATAGTAACACTAAGTCATATAACAACCACATCCCGCCTGTCCAGACATCACTCTAATACCACTCTCCCTTCATCACTAATACCACTCTCCCTTCATCTCTAATACCACTCTCCCTTCATCACTAATACCACTCTCCCTTCATCACTAATACCACTCTCCCTTCATCACTCTAATACCACTCTCCCTTCATCACTAATACCACTCTCCCTTCATCACTAATACCACTCTCCCTTCATCACTAATACCACTCTCCCTTTATCACTCTAATACCACTCTCCCTTCGTCTCTAATACCACTCTCCCTTCATCACTAATACCACTCTCCCTTCATCACTAATACCACTCTCCCTTCATCTCTAATACCACTCTCCCTTCATCTCTAATACCATTCTCCCTTCATCACTAATACCACTCTCCCTTCATCTCTAATACCACTCTCCCTTCATCACTCTAATACCACTCTCCCTTCATCACTAATACCACTCTCCCTTCATCTCTAATACCACTCTCCCTTCGTCTCTAATACCACTCTCCCTTCATCACTCTAATACCACTCTCCCTTCATCTCTAATACCACTCTCCCTTCATCTCTAATACCACTCTCCCTTCATCACTAATACCACTCTCCCTTCATCACTAATACCACTCTCCCTTCATCACTAATACCACTCTCCCTTCATCTCTAATACCACTCTCCCTTCATCTCTAATACCACTCTCCCTTCGTCTCTAATACCACTCTCCCTTCATCACTAATACCACTCTCCCTTCATCACTAATACCACTCTCCCTTCATCTCTAATACCACTCTCCCTTCATCTCTAATACCACTCTCCCTTCATCTCTAATACCACTCTCCCTTCATCACTAATACCACTCTCCCTTCATCACACTAATCTCAGACCGTATTTAGCTGCTTCTCTCATTCCCTCCCTGAGTTCTATCATCATCTCAATAAAGGTTCCCTCCAGGCCCTCTTCTGCTCAGTGTCACTCACACAGTGGTGTCCCAGGGTGGCCCAGGGTTATGGAGCTCATTGTCACACTCCTGCTATTAACACCTAGTGTACCTCTATCTCTCTGACTCAGTGTCACACCCTCCTGTCCTGTCCTGTCCTGTCCTCTCCCTCTCCCTCTCCCTCTCCCTCTCCCTCTCCCTCTCCCTCTCCCTCTACCTCTACCTCTACCTCTACCTCTACCTCTCCTCTCTAACCCAGCCACTCATAGTACTAAGGTTCTTCCAGTTTCTCCATTGTCTGAAGATGGAACACGTTTGACCCTGTACTGGACTGTTGTGGGTTACATCAAATACCTCTGTCCATCGGTCTCTTTGTTCCTACGTCTGTCTGTTCATCTATATATTGTTTTATCATTTATCCATGTCATCAGTCCATCCATCCTCTCATCCTACTGTCTCTAATCCCTCTCTGTCTCTGTCTCTCTGTCTCTGTCTCTGTCTCTGTCTCTGTCTCTCTCACACCCTGTCTCTCTCTCTCTCTCACACCCTGTCTCTCTCTCTCTCTCACCCTGTCTCTCTCTCTCTCTCTCTCTCTCACCCTGTCTTTCTCTCTCTCACACACCCTGTCTCGCTCTCTCTGTCTCTCTGTCTCTCTCTCTCACACCCTGTCTCTCTCTCTCTCTCTCTCTCTCACACACCCTGTCTCTCTCTCTCTCTCCAGTCTCTCTCACACCCTGTCTCTCTCTCTCTCCAGTATCTCTCACACCCTGTCTCTCTCTCTCTCTCACACCCTGTCTCTCTCTCTCTCTCACACCCTGTCTCTCTCTCTCTCTCACACCCTGTCTCTCTCTCTCTACAGTATCTCTCACACCCTGTCTCTCTCTCTCTCTCTCTATCTATCACACCCTGTCTCTCTCTCTCTCTCTCTCTCTCTCTCACACCCTATCTCTCTCTCTCTCTCTCTCTCTCTCACACCCTGTCTCTCTCTCTCTCTCTCTCTCTCTCACACCCTGTCTCTCTCTCTCTCTCTCTCTCTCTCACACCCTGTCTCTCTCTCTCTCTCTCTCTCTCTCACCCTGTCTCTCTCTCTCTCTCCTGCTGTAGATGACTGTGGCTGAGGGAGCCTCCAAGGCTCTCAGTAGTCTGTATGGAACCCAGTACACCAGCGGCCCTGGAGCAGCTACCATCTGTGAGTACAAGACCAGGGCTGCATCCCAATACTATACAGTAGCTTTTCTCCCTACATTACAGGGCATATTATGTCTATATACAGAGTTATAATGATGTGCAAATGGTTAAAGTACAAAAGGGAAAATAAATAAACATAAATATAGGTTGTATTTACAATGGTGTTTGTTCTTCACTGGTTGCCCTTTTCTTGTGGCAACAGGTCACAAATCTTGCTCCTGTGATGGCACACTGTGGTTTTTCACCCAGTAGATATGGGAGTTTGTCAATTCTTTGGATCTCTGTAATCTGAGGGAAATGTGTGTCTCTAATATGGTGCTACATTTGGTAGGAGGTTAGGAACTGCATCTCAGTTTCCACCTCATTTTGTGGGCAGTGTGCACATAGCCTGTCTTCTCTTGAGAGCCAGGTCTGCCTACGGCAGGCCTTTCTCAATAGCAAGGCTGTGCTCACTGAGTCTGTACATAGTCAAAGCTTTCCTTAATTTTGGGTCACAGTGGTCAGGTATTCTGCCACTGTGTACTCTCTGTTTAGGGCCAAATAGCATTCTAGTTTGCTCAGTTTTTTTGTAAATTCTTTCCAATGTGTCAAGTAATTATATATTTATTTTCTCATGATTTGGTTGGGTCTAATTGTGTTGCTGTCTACATTTGATCATCCAGGATATGAACCCATAGTGACTGAGTGACTGGCCGATGTCTCTCCTCTCCTGTCAGACTCTGATTTGATGTATATTTAGCTCTGTATTATGGAGCTGTGTGTAGCGTGCAGTGTTTTCGCAGCTATAGCTCATCAGGATATCACCCATGATGAGTGTCTCCCGAGTGGCGCAGTTGTCTAAGGCACTGCATCGCAGTGCTAGCTGTGCCACTAGAGATCCTGGTTCGAATCCAGGCTCTGTCGTAGCCGGCCGCGACTGGGAGACCCATGGGGCGGCGCACAATTGGCCCAGGGTAGGGGAGGGAATGGCCGGCAGGGATGTAGCTCAGTTGGTAGAGCATGGCGTTTGCGACGCCAGGGTTGTGGGTTCGATTCCCACGGGGGGTATAAAAAAATATATATATATAATGTATGCACTCACTAACTGTAAGTCGCTCTGGATAAGAGCGTCTGCTAAATGACTAACATGTAATGTGTCTCGTCCTGCCCAGACCCTGCTGCCGGTGGCTCTGACGACTGGGCCTACGACCTGGGGGTGAAGTACTCGTACACCTTTGAGCTGCGTGACACCGGGCGCTACGGCTTCCTGCTGCCCGAGTCTCAGATCAAGCCCACCTGTGAGGAGACCATGCTGGCCGTCAAGTACATCACCAGCTATGTGCAGAAGAACCTGTACTAGAGGGAACCAACCAGAACCCCCTTCACTACCCAGCAGGGCCACCCGTCCTGTTTTCTCCTTGTATGTGATGGATAACGACAAACAATAAAACCAACAATATGTTTGATCTCACAACTCCTCTCTGATATAATGCTTTCTTTTTGTTTTATAATAACAATACATTAGTTGATGAGCTATGGTCCACACAGAGTGCACTACCGTACTGAGTATGGAAGCAGCTTGTATCTTCTATTCCAGACAGAGTGCATTACCGTACTGAGTATGGAAGCAGCTTGTATCTTCTGGTCCACACAGAGTGCATTACCGTACTGAGTATGGAAGCAGCTTGTATCTTCTGGTCCACACAGAGTGCACTACCGTACTGAGTATGGAAGCAGCTTGTATCTTCTGGTCCACACAGAGTGCATTACCGTACTGAGTATGGAAGCAGCTTGTATCTTCTGGTCCACACAGAGTGCACTACCGTACTGAGTATGGAAGCAGCTTGTATCTTCTGGTCCACACAGAGTGCATTACCGTACTGAGTATGGAAGCAGCTTGTATCTTCTGGTCCACACAGAGTGCACTACCGTACTGAGTATGGAAGCAGCTTGTATCTTCTGGTCCACACAGAGTGCACTACCGTACTGAGTATGGAAGCAGCTTGTATCTTCTGGTCCACACAGAGTGCATTACCGTACTGAGTATGGAAGCAGCTTGTATCTTCTGGTCCACACAGAGTGCATTACCGTACTGAGTATGGAAGCAGCTTGTATCTTCTGGTCCACACAGAGTGCATTACCGTACTGAGTATGGAAGCAGCTTGTATCTTCTGGTCCACACAGAGTGCATTACCGTACTGAGTATGGAAGCAGCTTGTATCTTCTGGTCCACACAGAGTGCATTACCGTACTGAGTATGGAAGCAGCTTGTATCTTCTGGTCCACACAGAGTGCATTACCGTACTGAGTATGGAAGCAGCTTGTATCTTCTGGTCCACACAGAGTGCATTACCGTACTGAGTATGGAAGCAGCTTGTATCTTCTGGTCCACACAGAGTGCATTACCGTACTGAGTATGGAAGCAGCTTGTATCTTCTGGTCCACACAGAGTGCATTACCGTACTGAGTATGGAAGCAGCTTGTATCTTCTGGTCCACACAGAGTGCACTACCGTACTGAGTATGGAAGCAGCTTGTATCTTCTGGTCCACACAGAGTGCATTACCGTACTGAGTATGGAAGCAGCTTGTATCTTCTGTTCTACTTAATCTACATCTATTCTGACAATCCCACCCAAATCAACCATGATCGTTTTGAAGGAAAATTTGTTGGGATAAACACTCATCTCAAAAAGTATCATTTTCTGTCTATTTGCACTGTCTCTTGATTCAAATGAGAATGAGAGACAAGGCGAGAGAGAGAGTCATTGTGGGTTTGTTCCCAGTCCTAGGGGCCCCTTAAAGAGTCCTGGCTTTCAGCCAATGAGGAGGGGGCATCCCCTAAGGATTCTGGTCCGGCAGCAGCAGCAGTAAAACATCTATTGCAAGGGAACCAATCACAGATCTGCTGTGTGTCTCTCTATTGCAAGGGAACCAATCACAGATCTACCTTGTGTCTCTCTATTGCAAGGGAACCAATCACAGATCTACCTTGTGTCTCTCTATTGCAAGGGAACCAATCACAGATCTACTGTGTGTCTCTCTATTGCAAGGGAACCAATCACAGATCTGCTGTGTGTCTCTCTATTGCAAGGGAACCAATCACAGATCTACCTTGTGTCTCTCTATTGCAAGGGAACCAATCACAGATCTACTGTGTGTCTCTCTATTGCAAGGGAACCAATCACAGATCTGCTGTGTGTCTCTCTATTGCAAGGGAACCAATCACAGATCTGCTGTGTGTCTCTCTATTGCAAGGGAACCAATCACAGATCTGCTGTGTGTCTCTCTATTGCAAGGGAACCAATCACAGATCTGCTGTGTGTCTCTCTATTGCAAGGGAACCAATCACAGATCTGCTGTGTGTCTCTCTATTGCAAGGGAACCAATCACAGATCTGCTGTGTGTCTCTCTATTGCAAGGGAACCAATCACAGATCTGCTGTGTGTCTCTCTATTGCATGGGAACCAATCACAGATCTGCTGTGTGTCTCTCTATTGCAAGGGAACCAATCACAGATCTGCTGTGTGTCTCTCTATTGCAAGGGAACCAATCACAGATCTACCGTGTGTCTCTCTATTGCAAGGTAACCAATCACAGATCTACCGTGTGTCTCTCTATTGCATGGGAACCAATACCAAAAGCAGAAGTGACAGACAGGTTGTATTTGTGTATACAATTATAAAAGCATGCAACACACAGAGAGTAGTAGATATTACAGTATACAATTCACTGTGAGTCCATTCATTTGCTGTAGGTTACATGATGTATCTTTCTTTCAATAGTATATCATTCTGTATGTGACACCATAATGGACATCATCTACACTGAGTTTGCCAAACATTAGGAACACCTTACTAATATTGAGTTGCACCCCATCTTGATAGATGTGGAGGGTTATTACCTTTAGATGTCTTGATAGATGTGGAGGGTCAACGCCTTTAGGTGTCTTGATAGATGTGGAGGGTTAAGACCTTTAGGTGTCTTGATAGATGTGGAGGGTTAAGACCTTTAGGTGTCTTGATAGATGTGGAGGGTTAAGACCTTTAGGTGTCTTGATAGATGTGGAGGGTTAAGACCTTTAGGTGTCTTGATAGATGTGGAGGGTTAAGACCTTTAGGTGTCTTGATAGATGTGGAGGGTTAAGACCTTTAGGTGTCCCTATTTTGATTTTTAGCAAACATTTCTTTATCTGATTTCCCTGATTTCGTTTTGCTCCACCTTTTTGGTTTGCATCCTGTCTTTAAAAATTTGGTTGGGTTTTTTCTTTTGTTTGCCTCTTCTTGGGCAAAATACACTTTTGTGGTAGAGTTTCTGTCACTGACATCCACCTTGAGGAATCATTTTTGAAAGTTGCAGGCTTTAAAAAATCAAATTAAAATAAAGCTAAGGTGGAAGCATTTGTGGAAAACCCTACATGGGAGATAGAATGTAGAAAGGAAAATCAAAGCATTATGACATCAAGGTAGCATCTGGCGATCCAAAAGCAGTTGTCAAAGAGTTGATCGGTACTGCTTTGGTGCAGGAGGAAATCCTTCCGGAGGGGGAGGTTGATGAAATAGGTCCTATGGGTGGTGTATGCAGGACCCTACCCTGTTCAGTGGTGATACCGTACATCCCGTAGATGTGCAACTCAAATTTGAAATTGAACAACATAAATTAAAAGCTCCAGCACAAGGAAAGAGAACGTGAGGAGAGGTTGGAACAGCAGAAATTAGAGGGAAAGACGAGCGTGCAGCCAAACAAGAAGAATGTGCGCATGCCATATGATTAAAAGAGATGGAGCTGGAAGCACTCCGAATCCAGTCAGACCATCCTGCACCCTCAACAGAGTTTGATCTTGGTCAGAACAGCCTTTCAACGAAAAGGAGGCGGATGTACAGTTGAAGTCGGAAGTTTACATACACTTAGGTTGGAGTCATTAAAACTCGTTTTCAACCACTCCACAAATTTCTTGTTAACAAACTATAGTTTTGGCAAGTCGGTTAGGACATTTACTTTGAGCATGACACAAGTAATTTTTCCAACAATTGTTTACAGACAGATTATTTCACTTATAATTCACTGTATCACAATTCCAGTGGGTCAGAAGTTTATATACACTAAGTTGACTGTGACTTTAAACAGCTTGGAAAATTCCAGAAAATGATGTCATGGCTTTAGAAGCTTCTGATAGGCTAATTGACATCATTTGAGTCAATTGGAGGTGTACCTGTGGATGTATTTCAAGGCCTACCTTCAAACTCAGTGCCTCTTTGCTTGACATCATGGGAAAATCAAAAGAAATCAGCCAAGACCTCAGAAAAAACATTGTAGACCTCCACAAGTCTGGTTCATCCTTGGGAGCAATTTCCAAACGCCTGAAGGTACCACGTTCATCTGTACAAACAATAGTACGCAAGTATAAACACCATGGGACCATGCAGCCCTCATACCGCTCAGGAAGGAGACGCATTCTGTCTCCTAGAGATGAACATACTTTGGTGCGAAAAGTGCAAATCAATCCCAGAACAACAGCAAAGGACCTTGTGAAGATGCTCGAAGAAACTGTTACAAAAGTATCTACAGTGGAGAGAACAAGTATTTGATACACTGCCAATTTTGCAGGTTTTCCTACTTACAAAGCATGTAGAGGTCTGTAATTTGTATCATAGGTACACTTCAACTGTGAGAGACGGAATCTAAAACAAAAATCCAGAAAATCACATTGTATGATTTTTAAGTAATTAATTTGCATTGTATTGCATGACATAAGTATTTGATACATCAGTAAAAGTAGAACTTAATATTTGGTACAGAAACCTTTGTTTGCAATTACAGAGATCATACGTTTCCTGTAGGTCTTGACCAGGTTTGCACACACTGCAGCAGGGATTTTGGCCCACTCCTCCATACAGACCTTCTCCAGATCCTTCAGGTTTCGGGGCTGTCGCTGGGCAATACAGACTTTCAGCTCCCTCCAAAGATTTTCTATTGGGTTCAGGTCTGGAGACTGGCTAGGCCACTCCAGGACCTTGAGATGCTTCTTACGGAGCCACTCCTTAGTTGCCCTGGCTGTGTGTTTCGGGTTGTTGTCATGCTGGAAGACCCAGCCACGACCCATCTTAAATGCTCTTACTGAGGGAAGGAGGTTGTTGGCCAAGATCTCGCGATACATGGCCCCATCCATCCTCCCCTCAATACGGTGCAGTCATCCTGTCCCCTTTGCAGAAAAGCATCCCCAAAGAATGATGTTTCCACCTCCATGCTTCACGGTTGGGATGGTGTTCTTGGGGTTGTACTCATCCTTCTTCTTCCTCCAAACACGGCGAGTGGAGTTTAGACCAAAAAGCTTTATTTTTGTCTCATCAGACCACATGACCTTCTCCCATTCCTCCTCTGGATCATCCAGATGGTCATTGGCAAACTTCAGACGGGCCTGGACATGCGCTGGCTTGAGCAGGGGGACCTTGCGTGCACTGCAGGATTTTAATCCATGACGGCGTAATGTGTTACTAATGGTTTTCTTTGAGACTGTGGTCCCAGCTCTCTTCAGGTCATTGACCAGGTCCTGCCGTGTAGTTCTGGGCTGATTTTTGCTCACCTTCCTCATGATCATTGATGCCCCACAAGGTGAGATCTTGCATGGAGCCCCAGACCGAGGGTGATTGACCGTCATCTTGAACTTCTTCCATTTTTTAATAATTGCGCCAACAGTTGTTGCCTTCTCACCAAGCTGCTTGCCTATTGTCCTGTAGCCCATCCCAGTCTTGTGCAGGTCTACAATTTTATCCCTGATGTCCTTACACAGCTCTCTGGTCTTGGCCATTGTGGAGAGGTTGGAGTCTGTTTGATTGAGTGTGTGGACAGGTGTGTTTTATACAGGTAATGAGTTCAAACAGGTGCAGTTAATACAGGTAATGAGTGGAGAACAGGAGGGCTTCTTAAAGAAAAACTAACAGGTCTGTGAGAGATGGAATTCTTACTGGTTGGTAGGTGATCAAATACTTATGTCATGCAATAAAATGCAAATTAATTACTTAAAAATCATACAATGTGATTTTCTGGATTTTTGTTTTAGATTCCGTCTCTCACGGTTGAAGTGTACCTATGATAAAAAAATTACAGACCTCTACATGCTTTGTAAGTAGGAAAACCTGCAAAATCGGCAGTGTATCAAATACTTGTTCTCCCCACTGTATATCCACAGTAAAACAAGTCCTATATCGACATAACCTGAAAGGTCGCTCAGCAAGGAACAAGCCACTGCTCCAAAACCGCCATAAAAAAGCCAGAGTACGGTTTGCAACTGCACATGGGGACAAAGATCGTACTTTTTGGAGAAATGTCCTCTGGTCTGATGAAACAAAAATATAACTGTTTGACCATAGATGGCATCATGAGGAAGGAAAATTATGTGGATATATTGAAGCAACATCTCAAGACATCAGTCAGGAAGTGGACAATGACCCCAAGCATACTTCCAAAGTTGTGGCAAAATGACTTAAGGACAACAAAGTCAAGGTATTGGAGTGGCCATCACAAAGCCCTGACCTCAATCCTATAGAACATTTGTGGGCAGAACTGAAAAAGCATGTGCGAGCAAGGAGGCCTACAAACCTGACTCAAGTTACACCAGCTCTGTCAGGAGGAATGGGCCAAAATTCACCCAACTTATTGTGGGAAGCTTGTGGAAGGCTACCCAAAACGTTTGACCCAAGTTAAACAATTTTAAAGACAATGCTACCAATATTAATTGAGTGTATGTAAACTTCTGACCCACTGGCAATGTGATGAAATAAATAAAAGCTTAAATAAATAATTATCTCTACTATTATTCTGACATTTCACATTCTTAAAATAAAGTGGTTATCCTAACTGACCTAAGACAGGGAATTTTTACTAGGATTAAATGTCAGGAATTGTGAAAAACTGAGTTTAAATGTATTTGGCTAAGGTGTATGTATCCCTAAAATGGCCACGAGATATTTGATCACTGCTCATCCAAAGTGTTCTGGTGGAAAGTGTACGCCGCTTTATCTCTTGACCAGAGTTCAGATTACGACATAACTATCCTTCGGGCTTAAGAGTTGGTCCCAGAGGCATACAGACAAACAGTTCCGTAAATTACTAAACACAGAATCACAAAGCCATGTTGAGTTCGCAAGGGAACAAGCATGTCTTTTTGATTGGTGGTGTGGTTCTCAAGAGGTCAAGGACCTTGAGGATTTAAAGACACACATACTTCTCGAGCAGTTCAATAATTGCCTTCATGAAAGGGTTGCTACCTACATTAATGAGCACAAGGATCTCACTCTTGAGAAAGCTGCAGTTCTTGCCGATGAGTTTGTGTTGACACATAAAACTACCTTCACAAACAAGACACCCACCCCCAAAGCACCTGGTTGTTATCCCTACACAAAAAGCAATCCAGAGCAGTTACCTCCTACTGTGAGGTTTCAGTCCTTTTCTACAGTGCCCAAAGATAAGGATCCGAAGAAAACTTGTTTTTCGTATCTGCCAGTTTGTCATCACTGCTGTGAGAAAGGACACATTGTCTCTCAGTGTCTTAAGTTGAAACAGAACAACTGGTTGGGACTGGGGTATCTCATTAAGTCTCTGGTTGGGACTGGGGTATCTCATTAAGTCTCTGGTTGGGACTGGGGTATCTCATTAAGTCTCTGGTTGGGACTGGGGTATCTCATTAAGTCTCTGGTTGGGACTCTCATTAAGTCTCTGGTTGGGACTGGGGTATCTCATTAAGTCTCTGGATGGGACTGGGGCAGTGTGTTAGTACAAGGAGTGGAGATTTTAAATTCATTTCACTTAATTAGGATCTCTTTTAGTGCTGATTTGGAGTAATCTTCCAAGAGTCCTTAAACATTAAAATACACTTTATAATACGACCACATGTTCACATACAACATACTGTTACAAACAGACATAATACACTGACATATTGAACAAATAAATACTCTAACAGTCTGAAAAGATAGATTAATTCCTTAATCTACCATAGTCCTGCACAACCTTCCAATGTATTATATTTAAATGGTTCTTGCTGTACCTGTTGAACCGATTGTCTTGCTGTATAAATTGTAGTATCATCTGCAAATATAGTAGCTTGAGTTTCAGAGAAGGCCTAAGGAAGGTGGATGGTATATATGAAGTAAAGAAGTGGCCTGCGGTATTCCACAGTGGCCCAAGGCAGCTGCCCTGCGGTATTCCACAGTCTAAAACATGAGGGGAATAAAACAACCCATTGATATACAGTAGGTGGACTGTTTCCTGTCAGTTAGATATGACTGATTCAATGCTGCCTCCTTAAACCCATAATGCAATCATTTTGTCTAAATTATTTAATGATCCACTAAATCAAATGCTGCACTAAAATCAAAAAATAGTACACTCACAAACCTGCCATTATCCTTAGCATTGAGCCACTGGTCAGTCATCTCAACCAATGCAGTGGTAGTGGAATGGTTTTTGCGATAAGCATGCTGATTGGCTGTGATCAGATCATTCTTTTCCATGTACTCCTATATTTCTCTAGTCACAACACCCTCCAAAATCTTACTGAGTGAAGGGAGTAGACAGATTGGTCGACTATTGGCAGGAGCAATGGGTTCTTTGCTGTCTTTCGGGATTGGACACAGTTTAGCATGCTTCCATACATTTGGAAATGTCCCCTTTTCCAGTGACCAATTAAATATGTATTGCAATCTGCAATCTGCAATCTGGGGAGCAGCGTAGCGAAGTAAAGCATTGTCCATAAGATCATAACCTGTAGATGGTCCTCTGTAGCTCAATTGGTAGAGCATGGTGCTTGTAACGCCAGGGTATTGGCTTCGATCCCCAGGACCACCCATACGTAAAAATGTATGCACACATGACTGTAAGTCGCTTTGGATAAAAGCGTCTGCTAAATGGCATATTATTATATTATTAGATGTACCATTGTGTAATGACTTCAATAGCTTTAACACCTCCTCTACTGACACCAATGGTAGACTAAAATAGCAGTTTTTTTTGCTCATAATATGATCATCAATCCATTGGACAATAGCTTGTTTGGAAGAATGGGTGTTTACATTATCACTCAGTAAATTAATTTTCTTTGTAAAAAAAAAAATCAGCAAAATGATTGATCAGCTGGTTTTGTTATTGTCCTCCATCAACCTCTACACTAGATGTACCAAGAAAGTCCTTGAATGTATTCCATACCTTTTTTGAATCATTTTTTACAATCAATAAAATTATTTTTTATTTTTTATATAATCTTACGATTTAATTAAATGCATAATTACATAGTGTTCTATAATTCTGTTAATCAATTTCCAGTTATGATTTGGCTGCTAAGACTTTTGCCATATTTCTTTGAGAAAATGCCTCACTCGGTTCATCATCAATCCATGGAGATGGACGAGCCCCAAACTGTACTCTTCCTTACTGGGGCATGATGGTCCATTACCTCAGCGAGCAAATCAATAAAACGTTCTGTAGTGTGATTTAAATCGTCCTCTAGAACATTCTGTAGCATGATTTAAAGAATCCTCTAGAACATTCTGTAGCGTGATATAAATCATCATGGGTTTGGAAGTTCCTTTGTATAATGTGGAGTCTGGTCTTATTTCTGGTTCCGTCGTCGTTGGAGTGAGACCTAGCCTACCAGTGAAGGGGGTATCATAGCCTAACATTCATTTTGGGAAACGATTTGGCTGGAGGGAAGGTTGTCCCTCAATTTCGGTGTTCCTCAAGGTTCCGTTTTAGGACCACTATTGTTTTCACTATATATTTTACCTCTTGGGGATGTTTTTCGAAAACATAATGTTAACTTTCACTGCTATGCGGATGACACACAGCTGTACATTTCAATGAAGCATGGTGAAGCCCCAAAATTGCCCTCGCTAGAAGCCTGTGTTTCAGACATAAGGAAGTGGATGGCTGAAAACTTTTTACTTTTAAACTCGGACAAAACAGGGATGCTTGTTCTAGGTCCCAAGAAACAAAGAGATCTTCTGTTAAATCTGACAATTAATCTTGATGGTTGTAAAGTCGTCTCAAATAAAACTGTGAAGGACCTAGGCGTTACTCTTGACCCTGATCTCTCTTTTGACGAACATATCAAGACTGTTTCAAGGACAGCTTTTTTCCATCTACGTAACATTGCAAAAATCAGAAATTTTCTGTCCAAAAATGATGCAGAAAAATTAATCCATGCATTTGTTACTTCTAGGTTAGACTACTGCAATGCTCTATTTTCCGGCTACCCGGATAAAGCACTAAATAAACTTCAGTTAGTGCTAAATACGGCTGCTAGAATCCTGACTAGAACCAAGAAATTTGATCATATTACTCCAGTGCTAGCTTCCCTACACTGGCTTCCTGTTAAGGCAAGGGCTGATTTCAAGGTTTTACTGTTAACCTATAAAGCGTTACATGGGCTTGCTCCTACCTATCTTTCCGAGTTGGTCCTGCCGTACATACCAATACGTACGCTACGGTCACAAGACGCAGGCCTCCTAATTGTCCCTAGAATTTCTAAGCAAACAGCGGGAGGCAGGGCTTTCTCCTATAGATCTCCATTTTTATGGAACAGTCTGCCTACCCATGTGAGAGACGCAGACTCGGTCTCAACCTTTAAGTCTTTACTGAAGACTTATCTCTTCAGTAGGTCATATGATTGAGTGTAGTCTGGCCCAGGAGTGTGAAGGTGAACGGAAAGGCTGGAGCAACGAACAGCCCTTGCTGTCTCTGCCAGGCCGGTTCCCCTCTCCACTGGGGTTCTCTGCCTCTAACCCTGTTGCAGGGGCTGAGTCACTGGCTTGCTGGTGCTCTTTCATGCCGTCCCTGGGAGGGGTGCGTCACTTGAGTGGGTTGAGTTACTGACGTGATCTTCCTGTCTGGGTTGGCGCCCCCCCCCCCCCCTTGGTTTGTGCTGTGGTGGAGACCTCTGTGGGCTATACTCGGCCTTGTCTCAGGATTGTAAGTTGGTGGTTGGGGATATCCCTCTAGTGGTGCGGGGGCTGTGCTTTGGCGGAGTGGGTGGGGTTATATCCTTCCTGTTTGGCCCTGTCCGGGGGTTTCTTCGGATGGGGCCACAGTGTCTCCGGACCGCTCCTGTCTCAGCCTCCAGTATTTATGCTGCAGTAGTTTATGTGTCGGGGGGCTGGGGTTAGTTGGTTATACCTGGAGTACTTCTCCTGTCTTATCCAGTGTCCTGTGTGAATTTAAGTATGCTCTCTCTAATTCTCTCGTTCTCTCTTTCTCTCTGAGAACCTGAGCCCTAGGACCATACGTCAGGACTACCGGGCATGATGACACCTTGCTGTCCCCAGTCCGCCTGGCCTTGCTGCTATTCCAGTTTCAACTGTTCTGCCTGCGGCTACGAAACCCCTACCTGTCCCAGACCTGCTGTTTTCAACTCTTAATGATCGGCTATGAAAAGCCAACTGAGAGACCTGAGCCCTAGGACCATACGCCGGGACTACCGGCCGTGGTGACTCCTTGCTGTCCCCAGTCCGCCTGGCCTTGCTGCTATTCCAGTTTCAACTGTTCTGCCTGCGGTTATGGAACCCCTACCTGTCCCAGACCTGCTGTTTTCAACTCTTAATGATCGGCTATGAAAAGCCAACTGAGATTTATTCCTGATTATTATTTGACCATGCTTGTCACTTATGAACATTTTTGAACATCTTGGCATGGTTCTGTTATAATCTCCACCCGGCACAGCCAGAAGAGGACTGGCCACCCCTCATAGCCTGGTTCCTCTCTAGGTTTCTTCCTAGGTTTTGCCTTTCTAGGGAGTTTTTCCTAGCCACCGTGCTTCTACACCTGCATTACTAGCTGTTTGGGGTTTTAGGCTGGGTTTCTGTACAGCACTTCGAGATATTAGCTGATGTAAGAAGGGCTATATAAAATAAAATTGATTGATTGATTGATTGTCCCAAATCCTGTCGTTTGTAAGGAACCCAGAGTAGAGGAACCTGATGGGCTATCAGTAAAGTACCCTAGAATGTTCCCAGTGTGTGCCGTTACACCTGCCATGTCTAAGAAAGTCACCGGGAGCAAGTCTAGTGTTGAGGAGGATGTAAGCGATCCCACCATGGTCGATCTGTCTGAGACGTTTATGGGTGATCCTGATTTCTCTAAACCTCCTGAGTTGACCTCTCCTTTGAAAACCCCAAAGGTGAGTGAGTTTGTAGGACCGCTGAAGGAAGAGAGGGTCCCTACAGTTGACACTTCGATGTCTAGGAAGAAGCCGATTGCGGAACAGAGTAAAGATGTTTCCCTCTCCCCTCTTTTTGCTAAGATATGTCCAGAGGAGGAGTTTGATGAAGTTTGTGTGGGTTACTTTGACATAGATGGTGTTCTAATGAGGAAATGGCGCTCTCGCGCCACTTCTGGGCAAGACAATTGGCCCGGTGTATCTCAAATTGTCGTTCCAGTTAAGCTTCGACAAGAGATGCTGAGGTTGGCTCACGATGGTAGTATGGCAGGACATCTTGGGGTCAACAAGTCCGCATCTTGCGTAACTTCTTCTGGCCTGGTCTGAAACAGGATGTTGTGTATTACTGTAAATCCTGTTGTGTTTGCCAGCGGACGGGTAAACCGAATCAAGCTGTACCTGTTGCACCTTTGCAACCTATTCCTGCTTTTGACTAACCTTTCAGCAGGGTTCTGCTGGACTGTGTTGGTCCTTTGCCCAAAGCCAAGAGCGGTAACCAGTTTCTCTTAACCATACTGTGCGCTGCCATTCATTTCCCTGAGGCCATTCCACTGAGGAAAATCACAGCTCCCAGTATTGTTAAGGCCCTGGTGAAATTATTTTCAACATTTGGACTTCCGCAGGTAGTACAGTCAGACCAAGGTTGCAATTTCATGTCAAAGGTCTTCCAGCAAGTGCTACAACAGTAGGGTGTAACCCACTGCCCCTCTAGTGCCTACCACCCAGAGTCTCAAGGTACTCTGGAGAGATTTAATCAGACTCTGATGTTGAGAGTTTACTGCTTTGAGTTTGAGAGACTGGGATGAAGGGGTCTTGTGCTGTTTGCAGCTCGGGAGGTTATTCAGGATTCTCTCGGTTTTAGTTTGAATGAACTCGTGTTTGGACATCATGTCAGAGGTCCCTTGAGTTTGCTGAGAGAGGTTGTTGCAGAGCGACACCTTAAAAACAAATCTGTTGGAGCATGTTGGCGCTTTTTTGATACAGATTACAGAACGCCTGTGAGTTTGCCAGTGAGAATCTGGAGAAGGCGCAAATGAAAATGAAAGTTTGATACGATCGGAAGGCCCGAAACCGCACTTTCGATGTGGGTGACCAAGTCCTGGTTTTGTTGCCCGTTGCAGGCTCGCTTTTCAGGCCCTTACCCCGTAGTGGAAAAAATGGGTAATCTGGATTACGTCATCGCCACTCCGGGGCGCAGGAGAAAAACCTGGCTGTGTCATGTCAACATGTTGAGACCATACTTCACCTGCTATCGGGCGGAGAAGTCAGTGGAAACCGCTAGTGATGTTCAGCCTGTGCCACTGCTGTCACCGTTGACTACAGTCTTCCTCTAGTGTATGAGGAAAGTCCAATACACCCTGTGACAGTTGGACGGTTGAGTAACTCAGAGATTCTAGAAAACCTTGATGTCTTTTCGACACACTTGTCTCTGGAGGAAAAAGGCAACATTGTTGCACTGCTTTGGGAGTATCAAGGTTAGTTCTCTTTGCCAGACAAACGTACTAGAGCATGACATTGACGTTGGGGACTCTGCCCCAATCAAATAAATTCCACTGAGGAAAATCCAGAGAGGAAAGTTACTAGGGATATGGCAGGAGTTTCCTCTTGAAATCAGACATGTCCGTGGTAAGGACAACTTGGTTGCTGATTGTCTTTCGGCACGTTTTACTGTTTTGAAGATGAGTTTTGTTTAGGTTCATTCCAAGGGGACGAGAGTTATAGAAACTTACTTTATTTTACCTGTTTTACCCGGGTTTTCAGCAGCTCTAAAATAAATTGAGAAAAATATATAATAAAAAGATTGTGTATATATATATATATATATATATATATACAGTGGGGAGAACAAGTATTTGATACACTGCCGATTTTGCAGGTTTTCCTACTTACAAAGCATGTAGAGGTCTGTAATTTTTATCATAGGTACACTTCAACTGTGAGAGACGGAATCTAAAACAAAAATCCAGAAAATCACATTGTATGATGGTGTTCTTCGGCTTGCAAGGACCCCCTTTTTCCTCCAAACATAACAATGGTCATTTTGGCCAAACAGTTCTATTTTTGTTTCATCAGACCAGAGGACATTTCTCCAAAAGGTACGATCTTTGTCCCCATGTGCAGTTGCAAACCGTAGTCTGTCTTTTTTATGGCGGTTTTGGAGCAGTGGCTTGTTCCTTGCTGAGCGGCCTTTCAGGTTATGTCGATATAGCACTCGTTTTACTGTGGATATAGATACTTTTGTACCTGTTTCCTCCAGTTTCTTCACAAGGTCCTTTGCTGTTGTTCTGGGATTGATTTGCACTTTTCGCACCTAAGTACGTTCATCTCTAGGAGACAGAACGCGTCTCCTTCATGAGCGGTATGACGGCTGCATGGTCCCATGGTGTTTATACTTGCGTACTATTGTTTGTACAGATGAATGTGGTACCTTCAGGCATTTGGAAATTGCTCCCAAGGATGATCCAGACTTGTGGAGGTCTACAATTTTTTTTTCTGAGGTCTTGGCTGATTTCTTTTGATTTTCCCATGATGTCAAGCAAAAAGGCACTGAGTTTGAAGGTAGGACTTGAAATACATCCACAGGTACACCTCCAAATTGACTCAAATGTGTCAATTAGCCTATCAGAAGCTTCTAAAGCCATGACAACATTTTCTGGAATTTTCCAAGCTGTATAAAGGCACAGTCAACTTAGTGTATGTAAACTTCTGACCCACTGGAATTGTGATACAGGGAATTATAAGTGAAATAATTTGTCTGTAAACAATTGTTGGAAATATTACTTGTGTCATACACAAAGCAGATGTCCTAAGGACTTGCCAAAACTATAGTTTGTTAACAAGAAATGTGTGGAGTGGTTGAAAAACAAGTTTTAATGACTCCAACCTAAGTAAACTTCCGACTTCAACTGTATATTTTTGTTCAGTGTATTAGGAAGGTGGATGCCTGAGATATCTGAACTAGAGAGCAATTTGATCTACTGGCCCAGCCCAGGTAGACTCTGGTTTGATCTACTGACCCAGCCCAGGTAGACTCTGGTTTGATCTACTGACCCATTCCAGGTAGACTCTGGTTAGATATATTGACCCAGATCAGGTAGACTCTGGTTTGATGTACTGACCCAGCCCAGGTAGACTCTGGTTAGATGTACTGGCCCAGCCAAGGCAGACTCTGGTTTGATCTACTGACCCAGATCAGGTAGACTCTGGTTTGATGCACACACTGACATGTTAAAGTCATCCTGGCCGGAAACATTTAACATTAAAAAAATTCAACATTTATGATCATGATCATGACTGTTAAAAGCCAGCTACCACCAGGTACTCTGTTATGCACCTTAGAGACTGCTGACCTATGTACATAGACATTGAACACTGGTCACTTTAATAATGTTTACATACTGTTTTACCCACTTCATTGTATTTATTTTTATTTATTTCACCTTTATTTAACCAGGTAAACCAGTTGAGAACAAGTTCTCATTTACAACTGCGACCTGGCCAAGATAAAGCAAAGCAGTGCGATAAAAACAACAACACAGAGTTACATATGGGGTAAAACAAAACAAAGTCAAAAATACAACAGAAATACATATATATACAGTGTGTGCAAATGTAGCAAGTTATGGATGTAAGGCAATAAATAGGCTATAGTGCAAAATAATTACAATTAGTATTAACACTGGAATGATAGATGTGCAAGAGATGATGTGCAAATAGAGATACTGGGGTACAAATGAGCAAAATAAATAACAATATAGGGATGAGGTAGTTGGGCGGGCTAATTTCAGATGGGCTGTGTACAGGTGCAGTGATCGGTAAGGTGCTCTGACAACTGATGCTTAAAGTTAGTGAGGGAGATAAGTGTCTCCAGCTTCAGAGATTTTTGCAATTTGTTCCAGTCATTGGCAGCAGAGAACTGGAAGGAATGGCGGCCAAAGGAGGTGTTGGCTTTGGGGATGACCAGTGAGATATACCTGCTGGAGCGCAGACTACGGGTGGGTGTTGCTATGGTGACCAATGAGCTAAGATAAGGCGGGGATTTGCCTAGCAGTGATTTATAGATGGCCTGGAGCCAGTGGGTTTGGCGACGAATATGTAGTGAGGACCAGCCAACAAGAGCGTACAGGTCACAGTGGTGGGTAGTATATGGGGCTTTGGAGACAAAACGGATGGCACTGTGATAGACTACATCCAATTTGCTGAGTAGAGTGTTGGAGGCTATTTTGTAAATGACATCGCCAAAGTCAAGGATCGGTAGGATAGTCAGTTTTACGAGTGCATGTTTGGCAGCATGAGTGAAGGAGGCTTTGTTGCGAAATAGGAAACCGATTCTAGATTTAACTTTGGATTGGAGATTCTTAATGTGAGTCTGGAAGGAGAGTTTACAGTCTAACCAGACACCTAGATATTTGTAGTTGTCCACATACTCTAGGTCAGACCCGTCGAGAGTAGTGATACTAGTCGGATGGGCGGGTGCAAGCAGCGTTCGGTTGAAGAGCATGCATTTAGTTTTACTAGTGTTTAAGAGCAGTTGGAGGCTACTGAAGGAGTGTTGTATGGCATTGAAGCTCATTTGGAGGTTTGTTAACACAGTGTCCAATGAAGGGCCAGATGTATACAAAATGGTGTCGTCTGCGTAGAGGTGGATCTGAGAGTCACCAGCAGCAAGAGCGACGTCATTGATATACACAGAGAAAAGAGTCGGCCCAAGAATTGAACCCTGTGGCACCCCCATAGAGACTGCCATAGGTCCAGACAACAGGCCCTCCGATTTGACACATTGAACTCTATCTGAGAAGTAGTTAGTGAACCAGGCGAGGCAGTCATTTGAGAAACCAAGGCTATTTAGTCTGCCAATAAGAATGCGGTGGTTGACAGGGTCGAAAGCCTTGGCCAGGTCAATGAAAACGGCTGCACAGTACTGTCTATTATCGATCGCGGTTATAATATCGTTTAGGACCTTGAGCGTGGCTGAAGTGCACCCATGACCAGCTCGGAAACCGGATTGCATAGCGGAGAAGGTACGGTGGGATTCGAAATGGTCGGTGATCTGTTTGTTGACTTGGCTTTCAAAAACTTTTGAAAGGCAGGGCAGGATGGATATGGGTCTGTAACAGTTTGGATCTAGAGTGTCACCACCTTTGAAGAGGGGGATGACCGCAGCAGCTTTCCAATCTCTGGGGATCTCAGACGTTACGAAAGAGAGATTGAACAGGCTAGTAATAGGGGTTGCGACAATTTCGGCGGCTAGTTTTAGAAAGAAAGGGTCCAGATTGTCTAGCCCAGATGATTTGTAGGGGTCCAGATTTTGCAGCTCTTTCAGAACATCAGCTGTCTGGATTTGTGTGAAGGAGAAGCGGGGGGGGCATGGGCAAGTTGCAGCGGAGGGTGCAGAGCTGGTGGCCGGGGTAGTGGTAGCCAGGTGGAAAGCATGGCCAGCCGTAGCAAAATGCTTGTTGAAATTCTCGATTATTGTAGATTTATCGGTGGTGATAGTGTTTCCTAGCCTCAGTGCAGTGGACAGCTGGGAGGAAGTGCTCTTATTTTCCATGGACTTTACAGTGTCCCAAAACTTTTTGGAGTTAGTGCTACAGGATGCAAATTTCTGTTTGAAAAAGTTAGCCTTTGCTGTCCTAACTGCTTGTGTATATTGGTTCCTAACTTCCCTGAAAAGTTGCATATCGCGGGGGCTATTTGATGCTAATGCAGTACGCCACAGGATGTTTTTGTGCTGGTCAAGGGCAGTCAAGTCTGAGGAGAACGAGGGGCTATATCTGTTCTTAGTTCTGTATTTTTTGAATGGGGCATGTTTATTTAAGATTGAGAGGAAATTAATTTTAAAGAACAACCAGGCATCCTCTACTGACGGAATGAGATCTATATCCATCCAGGATACCTGGGCCAGGTCAATTAGGAAGGCCTGCTCGCTGAAGTGTTTTTGGGAGCGTTTGACAGTGATGAGGGGTGGTCGTTTGACCGCGGACCCGTTACGGACGCAGGCAATAAGGCAGTGATCGCTGAGATCCTGGTTGAAGACAGCGGAGGTGTATTTAGAGGGTAAGTTAGTCAGGATGATATATATGAGCGTACCCATGTTTACGGATTTAGGGTTGCACCTGGTAGGTTCGTTGATAATTTGTGTGAGATTGAGGGCATCTAGTTTAGATTGTAGGATGGCCGGGGTGTTAAGCATATCCCAATTTAGGTCACCAAGCAGTATGAACTCTGAGGATAGATGGGGGGCAATCAATTCACATATGGAGTCCAGGGCACAGCTGGGGGCTGAGGGGGGTCTGTAGCAAGCGGCAACAGTGAGAGATTTATTTCTGGAAAGGTGGATTTTTAGAAGTAGAAGCTCAAACTGTTTGGGCACAGACCTGGATAGTATGATAGAGCTCTGCAGGCTTTCTCTACAGTAGATTGCAACTCCACCCCCTTTGGCAGTTCTATCTAGACGGAAAATGTTATAGTTGGGGATGGAAATGTCAGAATTTTTGGTGGCCTTCCTAAGCCAGGATTCAGACACTGCTAGAACATCAGGGTTGGCGGAGTGTGCTAACGCAGTGAATAACTCAAACTTAGGAAGGAGGCTTCTGATATTTACGTGCAGAAAACCAAGACTTTTACGGTTACAGAAGTCAACAAATGATAGCTCCTGGGGAGTAGGAGTGATACTGGGGGCTGCAGGGCCTGGGTTAGCCTCTACATCACCAGAGGAACAGAGGAGGACTAGAATAAGGATACGACTAAAGGCTTTAAGAACTGGTCTTCTAGTGCGTTGGGTACATAGAATAAAGGGGGCAGTTCTCCGGGCGTTGTAGAAAAGATTCAGGGCATTATGTACAGAAAAGGATATGGAAGGATATGAGTACAGTTCAGGTAACCCTAAGCGTTGGGTAACAATGAAAGAGATAGCGTGAGGGAGGCCCTGCTTGGTGAGGGAGGCCCTGCTCTCTCCGCTCCCAGATGCTTAGCTCATTTCATTCCGATCTCCTCTGCATTTTTGTAGCCATTTGCTACAGCCTGTCAACTATGCCTCTGCCTATCCCTGTTCTCTCCTCTCTGCACAGGCTACACAAACGCACCACACCGCGTGGCTGCTGCCTCTCTAACCTGGTGGTCCCTGCACGCACCACCCACGTGGAGTTCCAGGTCGCAGGCAGCCTCTGGAACTGCCGTTCTGCTGCCAACAAAGCTGACTTCATCCCAGCCTATGCCAACCTCCAGTCCCTCGACTTCCTGGCGCTGACGGAAACATGGATCACCACTGAAAACACTGCTACTCCTACTGCTCTCTCCTCGTCTGACCATGTGTTCTCGCATACCCCGAGAGCATCTGGTCAGAGGGGTGGTGGTACAGGAATCCTCATCTCTCCCAAGTGGACATTCTCAATTTTTCCCCTAACCCATCTGTCTATCTCCTCATTTGAATTCCATGCTGTCACAGTCACTAGCCCATTTAAGCTTAATATCCTTGTCATCTATCGCCCTCCAGGTTCCCTTGGAGAGTTCATCAATGAGCTTGACGCCTTGATAAGTTCCTTCTCTGAGGATGGCTCACCCCTCACAGTTTTGGGGGATTTCAACCTCCCTATGTCCACATTTGACTCATTTCTCTCTGCCTCCTTCTTTCCACTCCTCTCCTCTTTTGACCTCACCCTCTCACCGTCCCCCCCTACTCACAAGGCAGGCAATACGCTTGACCTCATCTTCACTAGATGCTGCTCCTCTACTAATCTCACTGCAACTCCCCTCCATGTCTCCGACCACTACTTTGTTTCCTTTTCTCTCTCGCTCTCCTCCCACACTACTCACTCTGCCCCTACACAGATGGTAATGCGCCGCCGCAACCTTCGCTCTCTCTCTCCCACTACTCTCTCCTCTTCCATCCTATCATCTCTTCCCTCTGCTCAATCCTTCTCCCTCCAATCTCCTGATTCTGCCTCCTCAACCCTCCTCTCCTCCCTTTCTGCATCCTTTGACTCTCTGTGTCCCCTATCCTCCCGGCCGGCTCGGTCCTCCCCTCCAGCTCCGTGGCTTGATGACTCATTGCGAGCTCACAGAACAGAGCTCCGGGCAGCGGAGCGGAAATGGAAGAAAACTAAACTCCCTGCCGACCTGGCATCTTTTCACTCCCTCCTCTCTACATTTTCTTCATCTGTTTCTGCTGCTAAGGCCACCTTCTACCACTCTAAATTCCAAGCATCTGCCTCTAACCCTAGGAAGCTCTTTGCCACATTTTCCTCCCTCCTGAATCCCCCCCCCCCCCCCTCCTCTCTCTCTGTGGATGACTTCGTCAACCACTTTGAAAAGAAGGTTGACGACATCCGATCCTCGTTTGTTAAGTCTAATGACACTGCTGGTCCTGCTCACACTGCCCTACCCTATGCTTTGACTTCTTTCTCCCCTCTCTCTCCAGATAAAATCCTGCGACTTGTGACTGCAGGCCGCCCAACAACCTGCCCGCTTGACCCCATCCCCTCCTCCCTTCTCCAGACCATCTCCGGTGACCTTCTCCCCTACCTCACCTCGCTGATCAACTCATCCTTGACCGCTGGCCATGTCCCTTCCGTCTTCAAGAGAGCGAGAGTTGCTCCCCTTCTCAAAAAACCAACACTCGACCCCACTGATGTCAACAACTACAGACCAGTATCCCTTCTTTCTTTTCTTTCCAAAACTATTGAGCGTGCCGTCTTTAGCCAACTCTTTTGCTATCTCTCTCAGAATGACCTTCTTGATCCAAACCAATCAGGTTTCAGGACTGGTCATTCAACTGAGACTGCTCTTCTCTGTGTCACGGAGACTCTCCGCACTGCTAAAGCTAACTCTCTCTCCTCTGCTCTTGTCCTTCTAGACCTGTCTGCTGCCTTTGATACTGTGAACCATCAGATCCTCCTCTCCACCCTCTCCGAGCTGGGCATCTCCGGCGCGGCTCACTCCTGGATTGCGTCCTACCTGACCGGTCGCTCCTACCAAGTGGCGTGGCGAGAAGCTGTCTCCGCACCACGTGCTCTCACCACTGGTGTCCCCCAGGGCTCAGTTCTAGGCCCTCTCCTTTTCTCCCTATACACCAAGTCACTTGGCTCTGTCATATCCTCACATGGCCTTTCCTATCATTGCTACGCTGACGATACACAACTAATCTTCTCCTTTCCCCCTTCTGATAACCAGGTGGCGAATCGCATCTCTGCATGTCTGGCAGACATATCAGTATGGATGACGGATCACCACCTCAAGCTGAACCCTGGCAAGACGGAGCTGCTCTTCCTCCCGGGGAAGGACTGCCCGTTCCATGATCTCGCCATCACGGTTGACAACTCCGCTGTGTCCTCCTCCCAGAGTGCGAAGAGCCTAGGCGTGACCCTGGACAACACCCTGTCGTTCTCCGCCAACATCAAGGCGGTGACCCGCTCCTGCAGGTTCATGCTCTACAACATTCGGAGAGTACGACCCTGCCTTACACAGGAAGCGGCACAGGTCCTAATCCAGGCACTTGTCATCTCCCGTCTGGACTACTTCAACTCGCTGTTGGCTGGCCTCCCTGCCTGTGCCATTAAACCCCTACAACTCATCCAGAATGCCGCAGCCCGTCTGGTGTTCAACCTTCCCAAGTTCTCTCACGTCACCCCCCTCCTCCGCACACTCCACTGGCTTCCAGTTGAAGCTCGCATCCGCTACAAGACCATGGTGCTTGCCTATGGAGCAGTGAGGGGAACGGCACCTCTGTACCTTCAGGCTCTGATCAGTCCCTACACCCAAACGAGGGCATTGCGTTCATCCACCTCTGGCCTGCTGGCTCCCCTTCCTCTGCGGAAGCATAGCTCCCGCTCAGCCCAGTCAAAACTGTTCGCTGCTCTGGCACCCCAATGGTGGAACAAGCTCCCTCACGACGCCAGGACAGCGGAGTCACTCACCACCTTCCGGAGACATTTGAAACCCCACCTCTTTAAGGAATACCTGGGATAGGATAAAGTATTCCTTCTAACCCCCCCCCCCCCCCCCCGCCCCCCCCGCCCCAAATTGTAAAGTGGTTATCCCACTGGCTATAGGGTGAACGCACCAATTTGTGAGTCGCTCTGGCTAAGAGCGTCTGCTAAATGACGTTAATGTGCCCTTGAGCAAGGCACTTAACCCTAATTGCTCCTGTAAGTCGCTCTGGATAAGAGCGTCTGCTAAATGACTAAAATGTAAATGTAAATGTATAGCGTCACTGGAGGCACCGATTGAGCCGGTCTCGGCGTGTATGGGGGGTGGAACAAAGGAACTATTTGAGGCAGTTTGAGAGGGATTAGGGGTTCTACAGTGAAATTGTATAATAAGAACTAACCCAAACAGCAATAGGCAAGGCATAATTGACATGGGAGAGAGGCATAAAGCAGTCACAGGTGTTATTAGAGAGAGCTAAGACAACAACTGGAAATAGCAATAACGTTTGGGCTAAGGCTAAACAGAATAAACAGGACAGGGTACCGTGTAAAGGAACAGTCCAGCAGGCATCAGCTGTGCAGCTGAGTGATCATAAGGTCCAGTGAACAGCAATATGTGAGTCCGAGAGCAGTTCAAATTGGTGCTTCAGCACAGCTAGCAGGGAGCACAGTTGTAGTTTGCGTGTGCTAGCGGGCCGGGGCTGGCAGATGGATCTTTGTGATCGTCGCAACGGGAAGCCTGTTGAAACCACATCAGATTATTGGATTATTACAGTCGTGTTGGATCGGCGGGGCTCAGTGTCAACACTAGGAGGTCCCGTCCGGTTGACAGAGAGGTAGATAGCCGGGAGATGGGCCTGAGGCTAGCTCAAGGCTAACTGGTGCTTGCTATAGGGCAATGGTAATTAGCCAACAACAGGTTGCAGCTAGCTAGCTGGTTGCGATGATCCGGCGCTAGGGTCCAGTGATTCCGGCAGAAAGTCCAATAAGCTCTGGGTCGATAGCACGCTGGGTCGATAGCACGCTGTGCAGACTGGCCGACGAATTGTCCAGGCTAGAGCTAGAGCTGGCTGGTGGATAGTGTAGGGACGAGAGTTATAGAAACTTACTTTATTTTACCTGTTTTACCCGGGTTTTCAGCAGCTCTAAAATAAATTGAGAAAAATATATAATAAAAAGATTGTGTATATATATATATATATATATATATATATATATATATACAGTGGGGAGAACAAGTATTTGATACACTGCCGATTTTGCAGGTTTTCCTACTTACAAAGCATGTAGAGGTCTGTAATTTTTATCATAGGTACACTTCAACTGTGAGAGACGGAATCTAAAACAAAAATCCAGAAAATCACATTGTATGATGGTGTTCTTCGGCTTGCAAGGACCCCCTTTTTCCTCCAAACATAACAATGGTCATTTTGGCCAAACAGTTCTATTTTTGTTTCATCAGACCAGAGGACATTTCTCCAAAAGGTACGATCTTTGTCCCCATGTGCAGTTGCAAACCGTAGTCTGTCTTTTTTATGGCGGTTTTGGAGCAGTGGCTTGTTCCTTGCTGAGCGGCCTTTCAGGTTATGTCGATATAGGACTCGTTTTACTGTGGATATAGATACTTTTGTACCTGTTTCCTCCAGTTTCTTCACAAGGTCCTTTGCTGTTGTTCTGGGATTGATTTGCACTTTTCGCACCTAAGTACGTTCATCTCTAGGAGACAGAACGCGTCTCCTTCATGAGCGGTACACTGTATATAGACATAATATGACATTTGAAATGTCTTTATTCTTTTGGAACTTCTGAGTGTAATGTTTACTGTTAATATTTATTGTTTATTTCACTTTTGTTTACTATCTACTTCACTTGCTTTGGCAATGAAACATATGTTTCCCATGCCAATAAAGCCCGTAAATTGAATTGAATTGAAATTAAATTGAATTGAATTGAGAGAGAGAGAGAGAGAGAGAGAGAGAGAGAGAGAGAGAGAGAGAGAGAGAGAGAGAGAGAGAGAGAGAGAGTGAGTGTGGTTGTGCTCTATGACGCATGTGGTAAAGAAGTGGGTGTGTGCCTAGACCGGGTCATGTGAGCAGCTGTCTAACGACTGTTGTCCTTCATGCGTCTATAAATTCTCCTCCTTATATTAAGTTTGTCCTTTCTCCAAGTAAGCCGTCGTGTCCGAGAGTCCATTAACAGAGTAGCTGCGATTTCTAATAGAATCATGGCAAAAGGTACGTGACATTTTGTTACAATCTTATCCTTGGACGATATGGTTGAAGTTTCGCCGTGGCAGCCACGCGGGGAAACTAAGTAACTATTAATGATTGTTCCGACTGTCAATCAGTGTGGTACAAAGTATCCCAACTGTAACAATTGGTATGTTGGCCTACATGATGGGGATGACAAACCTACAGCTCGGTTTGGTCACCATTTTTTGGGGGGTTGTTTAATATCAAGGAAGTGCAGTCGTTGACTGAAGAACACGAAAGTGGCAATGCTGACATTTTAAAATTGAGTCTCTTTTCCACTTTCCATTAGCGCATATTTTTGTAACATTGTTGGTTTTCTAATACGATCTTATCAATACACGTTTTGCGGATGTAATTGTGTGGATCACGGAGTAATTCTCGGGTCATTGTGCTTTGCTGTTGAACATGCCGCGTTCAAAACAACTGGAAACTCGGAAATCTCTGACTTCAGTGCTTTCAAGACCACTGGGAACTCGAAAAACTAGCTCCGACTGGGAAAAATCGTTTTGAACGGTCATCCCACTCGGAATTCCAAGTCGGGAACTCAGACCTCGTTCTAGAGTTCCTACTTTCCGACCTAAAGATCTCTTAGGTCATGATTTGACCTCTTATTTGTCCGAGTTCCCAGTTGTCTTGACAGCACCATCAGTCTCGTCCTAGTAGAAACATATTTGCACGTAGGCTGCGCTCTGTGCCTAGTGGCCGCATCGCTGTAGACCGCTAGAAGGATAATTTATTCATTGAATTAGTGTTCCATGTTAAACTCAATGTCCTAATTTCCTGACTCTCTAAACTTCAAAACTTAAAGTACCTTTTACTCTGTTGATGTGATATTATATTTCTGAAGGTATTGCACAGTGCACTCTAATATGACAGTTATAAATGTTTCTGGCAAAATTTCAATAGTGAAAGGTGACGTCCTGTCTGTCCCCAGGATTTCTGAAAGTTGCAAGTCATCCCTTGGTCATCTGCATTTCTAAGAGTGGCGACGATATTAAATCTTCCTCTATAACGAACAAAAATAGGAGCGCAACAATTTCAAAGATTTTACTGAGTTACAGTTCATTTAAGGAAATCAGTAAATTGAAATGATTTCATTAGGCCCTAATCTATGGATTTCACATGACTGGGAATAGAGATATGCATCTGTTTGTCACAGATACCTGAACAAGAAAAAAGGTAGGGGCGTGGATCAGAAAACCAGTCAGTATCTGGTATGACCACCATTTGCCTCATGCAGCGCGACACATCTCCTTCTCAAGAGTTGATCAGCTGTTGATTGTGGCCTGTGGAATGTTGTCCCACTCTTCAATGGCTGTGTGAAGTTGCTGGATATTGGCGGGAACTGGAACACGCTGTCGTACACATCAATCCAGAGCATCCCAAACATGCTCAATGGTGACATGTCTGGTGAGTATGCAGGTCATGGAAGAACTTACATTTTCAGCTTCCAGAAATTGTGTACAGATCCTTGCGACATGGGGCCGTGCTTTATCATGCTGAAACATGAGGTGATGGCAGCAGATGAATGGCACAACAATGGGCCTCAGGATCTCGTCACGGTATCTCTGTGCATTCAAATTGCCATAGATAAAATGCAATTGTGTTGTATGTAGCTTATGCCTGCCCATACCATAACCCCACCACCACCATGGGGCACTCTGTTCACAACGTTGACATCAGCAAACCGCTCGCCCACACAACGCCATACACGTGGTCTGCAGTTGTGAGGCCATTTGGACATACTGCCAAATTCTTTAAAACAATGTTGGAGGCGGCTTATGGTAGAGAAATGAACAATAAATTATCTGGCAACAGCTCTAGTGGACATTTCTGCAGTCGGCATGCCAATTGCATGCTCCCTCAACTTGAGATATCTGTGGCATTGTGTTGTGACAAAACTGCACATTTTAATTGTCCTTTTATTGTCCTCAGCACAAGGTGTTATGATCATGCCGTTTTAATCAGCTTCTTGATATGTCACACCTGTCATGTGGATGGATTATCTTGTCAAAGGGGAAATGCTCAATAACAGGGATGTTAACAAATTTGTGGCCAACATTTTAGAGAAAAGCTTTTTTATGTTTATGGATTATAATTTTTTTTCAGCTCATGAAACATGGGACCAACACTTTGTTGCGTTTTATGTTTTTCAATAGGTTGAGGCCTAAAGGCTATCGTCTTTCTGTAGCCCGTTCATAGAAGCTAACTTGATGGATTGTTCTAGACCAACTGGCGTTACTATACCCAGGGGAATGTTCTAGACCAACTGGCATTACTATACCCAGGGGATTGGTCTAGACCAACTGGCGTTACTATACCCAGGGGATTGTTCTAGACCAACTGGCGTTACTATACCCAGGGGATTGTTCTAGACCAACTGGCGTTACTATACCCAGGGGATTGTTCTAGACCAACTGGCGTTACTATACCCAGGGGATTGTTCTAGACCAACTGTAGCGTTACTATACCCAGGGGATTGTTCTAGACCAACTGGCGTTACTATTGTTTTACTGACTAGTCAAGACTGCTGATATTAACTGCCAGGGTTTAGATTTGGCATTATAATAACATGATTCAATTTTGTCCTTTTGCATTACAATCAATCCATTGTTGATACTTGAGTTCATGGGCAATTTTATAGATTTTCCTGTATGGCAAAGTTGACGTCAAGCCCTTGGCCATTCTGTGTGGCGTGCTGACATTGTTAAAACAACTGTTGCCATAATTCCCTCACTGAAGTCATCTGTTACGGTCTTTTCTCCAGCGACCATATAAATGAACACTAAGGCTTTTGTTTTGATACCGCAGTTATGAGATGGAACGTTCCGTCATGCCTGACGTAGCTGTTGTTTTGGGAAGGTTTGAATAGTGTAGGGCAGGTTTATGCAACCCTGGTCCTGGAGTGCCTCGGGCACATCACGTTTTGATTTATCCGACCTGGAAGACCAGGTGTGTTGAATTTAGGCAATCACTGATCAATCAGCTCAGTTGGTCAGGTGTGGTGCCTAGTTGGAACAATATCCTGCAGTACCTTCAGAACTCCAGGAACAGGGTTGCCAACTATAGCAATTAAGTCAATTTACCACTGATGGATTCACACCATTTGAACCTAACAAACTGCTTATTTCCAAGTTGTTATTAATACGTTCTGTCCCCCATCCAGACCAGGCTTTTGTGACGCTGGCCACCAATGACAGCTATGCCAGGGGAGCCATGGTGCTGGGCAAGTCCCTGAGGAACCACAAGACAACCAGGAAGCTGGTGGTGATGATCGGACCGCACGTCTCTGACCCCTGCAAGTAAGAACCCAGTGACAGCTGTTATTACCAACGTCCTAGAGTGAAACTGGTGCCTTTGATGCCCTCCACTGGGTAGTGTAACCTATGACCTTTTAACAGTGGAGTTGGAAGAACTGATCCTAGACCTGTTGGCTGTAATGTTCCGGGGCTTAATCAAACATGCCCTTGATCTCCAACACCCAGAATTCTGGCCCTGGCCCCACCGTAACCTAGAGGTGTTTAATGGTGTTCCCTGGCCCCACCGTACCCTAGAGGTGTTTAATGGTATTCCCTGGCCCCACCGTAACCTGGAGGTGTTTAATGGTATTCCCTGGCCCCACCGTACCCTAGAGGTGTTTAATGGTATTCCCTGGCCCCACCGTAACCTAGAGGTGTTTAATGGTATTCCCTGGCCCCACCGTAACCTAGAGGTGTTTAATGGTATTCCCTGGCCCCACCGTACCCTAGAGGTGTTTAATGGTATTCCCTGGCCCCACCGTACCCTAGAGGTGTTTAATGGTATTCCCTGGCCCCACCGTACCCTAGAGGTGTTTAATGGTATTCCCTGGCCCCACCGTAACCTAGAGGTGTTTAATGGTATTCCCTGGCCCCACCGTACCCTAGAGGTGTTTAATGGTATTCCCTGGCCCCACCGTACCCTAGAGGTGTTTAATGGTATTCCCTGGCCCCACCGTACCCTAGAGGTGTTTAATGGTATTCCCTGGCCCCACCGTAACCTAGAGGTGTTTAATGGTATTCCCTGGCCCCACCGTACCCTAGAGGTGTTTAATGGTATTCCCTGGCCCCACCGTACCCTAGAGGTGTTTAATGGTATTCCCTGGCCCCACCGTACCCTAGAGGTGTTTAATGGTATTCCCTGGCCCCACCGTACCCTAGAGGTGTTTAATGGTATTCCCTGGCCCCACCGTACCCTAGAGGTGTTTAATGGTATTCCCTGGCCCCACCGTACCCTAGAGGTGTTTAATGGTATTCCCTGGCCCCACCGTACCCTAGAGGTGTTTAATGGTATTCCCTGGCCCCACCGTACCCTAGAGGTGTTTAATGGTATTCCCTGGCCCCACCGTAACCTAGATGTGTTTAATGGTATTCCCTGGCCCCACCGTACCCTAGAGGTGTTTAATGGTATTCCCTGGCCCCACCGTACCCTAGAGGTGTTTAATGGTATTCCCTGGCCCCACCGTACCCTAGAGGTGTTTAATGGTATTCCCTGGCCCCACCGTACCCTAGAGGTGTTTAATGGTGTTCCCTGGCCCCACCGTAACCTAGAGGTGTTTAATGGTATTCCCTGGCCCAACCAGCAGCTTTTGAACCTGACTCCTCCCTACTAGTCAGAATGCTGTCCAATCAGAAAGGTTTCCACTGTACACCATATTCAGGGTCCATTATGTCTGCTCCTCTCTCTCCTCCTACCAGAGGAGTGCTTCACAAGATCTTTGACGAGGTGCTGCTGGTGGATGTGTTGGACAGTGGAGATGCAGCTCACCTGGCCCTGATGAAGAGACCGGACCTGGGAGTCACCTTCACCAAGCTACACTGCTGGACTCTTACCCACTACTCCAAATGTGTCTTCATGGACGCAGACACAATGGTGAGAGATATATGTGTGTGTGTGTGTGTGTGTGTGGAACTTTTGTAGGTGTGGAATCGTAAGGTTGGGCTAAATGTCCCTCAGTCTACACAATTTGCACACGTTGAATTTCCATCTCATAGATAACAACCATCTTCTGACCCACATTATCTTCAATGGGAAATGTTTTCCTGTCCTCCTGGTTATCCAGGTAGCTAATGTATAGTTGACCTGTATGTGTTTGTTGCAGGTGGTACAGAACGTGGATGAGTTGTTTGACAGAGAGGAGCTGTCTGCGGCCCCGGACCCCGGCTGGCCAGACTGTTTCAACTCTGGCGTGTTCGTGTTCCGGCCCTCCAACGAGACGTACGGCAAGCTGCTCAATTACTGCACAGAACACGGCAGCTTCGACGGTACGTACGTGGTCTATTTACTGAAGTGCCCATGTGGCCAACAGCTGGCAGATGGCGTATAGCCTACATGATGATATTATTATGGAGATTTTAGTTTTTTATTTGTCAAACAGCAGTCGAGCATCGATCATCATGTCACCAAAATAAAACCCTTGATATTTATTGGAAAGGAGCATCAAGCCAATCACCTTTCACTTTCACCACCTTTTTGAAGTTCATTATAACTTTTCATCTGTGACCTAGTAAACTGCTTTCCCGAGTCGTAGTGGGAGGACCACGTCATCGTGTGACTCCCAAGTTTAGTTCCATGTGATGGTTATTATATCAATGTTTGTGCATGGTGTTTCCACCGCCATTTCTTGCGTAATTTATTAATTTTACAGACACAAAGATCCCACCTTATCTAGCGTATTTTGTTTTGTCGACATGTGGAAAGTTTACTGACAAATTAGCCGTTTCCATCAGGTTCGTCGTGACCTTTAAAAAATACCTGGTGACCGAGGCATGTTATATCCATTACTGTGAGCAATGGGTGCAGTGTTCAGTTTTATTATTTTGAAGCTCAAGGTGGAAAACAGTAGAAAATGAATGTAAGTAATGATTGTGAAAAAAGAAGCCATACTACAATGTGACATCATGTATACATATGGGTCTGATTCTCCAGATGCTGACTAAAGCTGCCGCCCCACAAAACATCACTTTGTTTTGACTAAAAAAAGAAGACAAACGTTTTAAGAATATTTCAGGTCCTTCCTTATTCCTCACCTGACCTCTCTAAATGGGTGGTATGTGGATGCAGCATATTGTACCCATTAGATAGAGGGAACCACTGGCATTGGAGCATATCGGAGTATCGTTTCTGCTGCTATAAAATGTGGTGCTTTTCCAACAATGTAGAGGCAATATGTGCAGCATTCCAAATATCTGTGGTATTTTCTGTTGGGTAGGGTGGCTGGCCTCTGGCTGTTGGGTAGGGTGGCTAGCCTCTGGCTGTTGGGTAGGGTGGCTGGCCTCTGGCTGTTGGGTAGGGTGGCTGGCCTCTGGCAGTATGCTGTTGGGTAGGGTGGCTGGCCTCTGGCTGTTGGGTAGGGTGGCTGGCCTCTGGCAGTCTGCTGTTGGGTAGGGTGGCTAGCCTCTGGCTGTTGGGTAGGGTGGCTGGCCTCTAGCTGTTGGGTAGGGTGGCTGGCCTCTGGCTGTTGGGTAGGGTGGCTGGCCTCTGGCAGTATGCTGTTGGGTAGGGTGGCTAGCCTCTGGCAGTATGCTGTTGGGTAGGGTGGCTGGCCTCTGGCAGTCTGCTGTTGGGTAGGGTGGCTGGCCTCTGGCAGTATGCTGTTGGGTAGGGTGGCTGGCCTCTGGCAGTATGCTGTTGGGTAGGGTGGCTAGCCTCTGGCAGTCTGCTGTTGGGTAGGGTGGCTGGCCTCTGGCTGTTGGGTAGGGTGGCTGGCCTCTGGCAGTCTGCTGTTGGGTAGGGTGGCTGGCCTCTGGCTGTTGGGTAGGGTGGCTGGCCTCTGGCTGTTGGGTAGGGTGGCTGGCCTCTGGCAGTCTGCTGTTGGGTAGGGTGGCTGGCCTCTGTCAGTATGCTGTTGGGTAGGGTGGCTAGCCTCTGGCAGTATGCTGTTGGGTAGGGTGGCTGGCCTCTGGCTGTTGGGTAGGGTGGCTGGCCTCTGGCTGTTGGGTAGGGTGGCTGGCCTCTGGCAGTCTGCTGTTGGGTAGGGTGGCTGGCCTCTAGCAGTCTGCTGTTGGGTAGGGTGGCTGGCCTCTGTCAGTATGCTGTTGGGTAGGGTGGCTGGCCTCTGGCAGTATGCTGTTGGGTAGGGTGGCTGGCCTCTGGCAGTCTGCTGTTGGGTAGGGTGGCTGGCCTCTGGCAGTATGCTGTTGGGTAGGGTGGCTGGCCTCTAGCAGTCTGCTGTTGGGTAGGGTGGCTGGCCTCTGGCTGTTGGGTAGGGTGGCTGGCCTCTGGCTGTTGGGTAGGGTGGCTGGCCTCTGGCTGTTGGGTAGGGTGGCTGGCCTCTGGCTGTTGGGTAGGGTGGCTGGCCTCTGGCTGTTGGGTAGGGTGGCTGGCAGTCTGCTGTTGGGTAGGGTGGCTGGCCTCTGGCTGTTGGGTAGGGTGGCTGGCCTCTGGCAGTCTGCTGTCCATTTCTAGTGTTTGCGGTTGAACCGTTTTTAACTAGCTCGATCTACATATGTCAAACATGTCTTTATTAAGCTTAAAGGCTGAACACAGGGTCCTCCTGTCACAACACAGCCTCTCTCTAACCCTGTGAGTTATTCTGAGGTGTTTTTATTGGTTACGGGAGGGGGGGTGACTTTTCCTCTAAGTAAGGTCTTTATCAAGCCTAAAGGCTGAACACAGGGTCCTCCTGTCACAGAACAGCCTCTCTCTAACCCTGTGAGTTATTCTGAGGGGCTCTACAGGGTGGGGTGAATTTGAGAAGCTCCATTTTGCGACTGGCACTGGCTGACATTAACCCTGCTCATCCCATGAGTCCCCTGGTGAATAGCAGCCCCAGTCTGAAATGGCACCCTGTTCCTTATAGGGCACTACTTTCGACCAGGCCCTGGTCAAAAGTAGTGCCCTAGTGAATAGGGTGCCATTTACAAGGCAGAATGTTGAGAACACTAGTGAATAGGGTGCCATTTACAAGGCAGAATGTTGAGAACACTAGTGAATAGGGTGCCATTTACAAGGCAGAATGTTGAGAACACTAGTGAATAGGGTGCCATTTACAAGGCAGAATGTTGAGAACAATCATATTGACACTTTACTGGTTGCTGTTCTGCTGGAGATGGGATCCAGAGTAAAGTGTTGACCTGACTTTCTGTGGCGTCGGAAGGTTGCTTGGCTTTTCAATATGTTGACTCGTTGCAAGTGACGCACAATATGTAAACAATAGCCGAATGTAGTCGACCGATGCAGGTTTCCCTGCAATCAGCTGGAAGTGTTTGCCGCTCGGCCATATTGTGGAAGTGTTTGTCACGTGCGAATTGAATCGGTATAGAAAATAAAAACTAGAAATCCAAACGCTATACAGACCAGCATACTGAAGGTGGGGTTGATGACACTAGTCGGTGGATATTTTCTCACATTCCTACCTGCAGAAGGACCAACCACACGGACAGCCAGTAATGTATAATTTTATTCAGCATTCTGGTTTGTAGAGGTCGTGAGAGGAAACTTTCCTTATCCAAATGCTAATTTCTGCCCGACGTAAAATTCTATGCAATTGGATGTGGGGTCTTCAGGCAAGCTGTTGACAGGCCACTATATAAAGGAGCCGGCATCCTGGCAGTGCCTCTCTCTCTAATGGCACTTCAGAGCATTCACAAAGAACATCATGGTGAATTTAGCACAGCAGGTTTAGACTGAGAACAATGAGCTCTTTCATGGCAGACATTGGGTTTTTATAGCGTTTTTAAAAGCATAGAGACCCAGTTTGTAAAGTCACTTTGTTGGAAAGGAGCTAAATGTAACTATTTATGAGGAAGGGCAGAATTGAAAGCAGTTCTGGTTTGTACTGCCCAATCATCAGGGGACACGTTCTAATTGAATTGTGTATTTTACCTAGCCTGCTGGTATTAACGTGTCCTTGTCCACAATAGGAAGACTTAAACTGAATATTTTAACGCATGTTTTAATTTGCTGTAGTTTTAAGTTTGGGAAAAATATACTTTTGGTCCCATTGCAAACAAAACACACTGCCTCCAGTATGTAATAATATCAATAATGTATCAACAATACATTGATAACCCCTTTTTTTTTTAAACACAATAACATATTGCAGTTAGTCTGGCTAGCTCAGTAAAGCTAGCAACTGTGCCCCCTCTCATCAGACCGATGAATCAGTGAAGCAGCTCTCGTTCTAATATGGCTCAACTATTCCATCCAGAGTTCGAGACACCAATTAGTTTGCTTAATGGTGCCACATGCTTTCAAGAGCAGACTCCAATCTGGCGGACTGAAGTGACTGTTGGCAGGAATCTAGTGTGTCTGTCTGGTATCACACAGGAGAATCCTGGACCCCATTTCCTTTTTGTCTCCATAGCTCACACTAGCTTGCGTGGGAGAAGCCTGTTACGTCATCAGTTAATGACAGGCTATCTTGTTACATATCACATTTTTGTTATTTGAAGCAGGATTTGCTCCTCGGACCGTTTTCTAAACCCCCTTTGATTCCCCGTGCTGTTGAATGACACGTTCACGGCCCAGCGTTACGCGAGCAGGTTGTGGGGTATGCTAATGAGCTAAAGCTGCAGTATTTTTAGCCAGCGACGGTCTTTTCATGTTGCACTGTGTGACTTGCAGTTCCTCTCTGACCTTTTAGAGTTTGTGCTCTGGTTCTCCACTACGACTGGAATATAACATAGTCCGGTCCAACGTTATTGTGCCTAATTTTGAACCCGATGTATAGCGCTGGCTAACCAACAGAACCAACTATTGGGCAATGGCAGTTCTGAGTGATTTTTAACGGTTCAGGAGAGATTAGACTCGTCATGTCATGGGCCGGGGCACCTCTATTCAATTTCCTCTTTCTTACTGCATGCAGTCCAGGTCAAATCTGTGGTTGGGTTTAGGTATACTGGGGGAGTGCCTCATTACTGCTGAGGCTGCTCATCCCCTCTAAATGAAGAGGCCTGGGTCCATATTAACTTTATGGAGCTGCTCTGCTAGAGGAAAGCCACAAAGAGAGTATCTATGGCTGGCTGAGGTATAGGGCCTGTGGGATCGGGGCTGTGGGATAGGGCCTGTGGCTGTAGGATAGGGCCTGGGGCAGCTCTGTGCTGTAGAACACGTAGCCTACATATAGAATAAAGGTCCTCGTGTTCCCATTCTGTACTGTGTACAGGACATGGACTAGCCACGTTACAGGAGTGGTCGAGGTCCTCGTGTTCCCATTCTGTACTGTGTACAGGACATGGACTAGCCACGTTACAGGAGTGGTTGATCTCCTCCACCTAGTGCACAAATTCACTCCTTGTGTTTATGGTTTGAATGGTGTCTTGTGAAATCTCAAGTGTGTGTGTGAGAAGTGGAGCCTCTTCTGAGAAAAGGTTGCTCAGCTGTTGGTGTGCCATTTTTTTTAAAGGACTTTCTTATGTTGTAGTGTGATGGACGGTAGGGCTTGGAGTCTATAGTGTGGTGGGTGGACGGTAGGGCTTGGAGTCTATAGTGTGGTGGGTGGACGGTAGGGCTTGGAGTCTATAGTGTGGTGGGTGGACGGTAGGGCTTGGAGTCTATAGTGTGGTGGGTGGACGGTAGGGCTTGGAGTCTATAGTGTGGTGGGTGGACGGTAGGGCTTGGCGTCTATAGTGTGGTGGGTGGACGGTAGGGCTTGGCGTCTATAGTGTGGTGGGTGGACGGTAGGGCTTGGAGTCTATAGTGTGGTGGGTGGACGGTAGGGCTTGGAGTCTATAGTGTGGTGGGTGGACGGTAGGGCTTGGCGTCTATAGTGTGGTGGGTGGACGGTAGGGCTTGGAGTCTATAGTGTGGTGGGTGGACGGTAGGGCTTGGATTCCTTTGCTAAACTTTCCATCTTTTGCAAAAGGTTTTATAACAAACATTTTACTCCAAACGGATAACGTTTTGCGATGGAAAAACAATTAAAAAAAATATTGGCCAAATGCAGGTATGTTCCACTCCGTTTCATTCTGTTTGGTTTCTAGAGTTGAGGGTAAATGGTTTGCAACAAACAACCTTTTCAACGGTCTGCGACTAATGAATACACCCCAGATGTCAAGCACATATCTGTTACAGTGGCATGCCCACTTCTATATAGACCGCCATGGCATTTCCCCCTGTGGCAATCTCTACTGATATCAGGACAAACCATGCAAGAGACCGCCAAAGCAGAACAGATGCATTACACTGCCGTTTCCACATCTACACTCAACAAAAATATAAGCAACACGTAAAGTGTTGAGCTGAAATAAGATCCCAGACATGTTCCATATGCACGTTTGTTTTACATCCCTGTTAGTGAGCATTTCTCCTTTGCCAAGATAATCCATCCACCTGACAGCTGTGGCATATCAAGAAGCTGATTAAACAGCATGATCATTACACAGGTGCACCTTGTGCTGGGGAACAATAAAAGGCCACTCTAAAATGTGCACAACACAATGCCACAGATGTCTCAAGTTTTGAGGGAGCTTGCAATTGATATGCTGACTGCAGGATTGTCCACCAGAGCTGTTGCCAGATCATTTGTTTATTTCTCTACCATAAGCCGCCTCCAATGTCATTTTAGAGAATTTGGCAGTACGTACAACCGCAGACCACGTGTAACCACGCCAGCCCAGGACCTCCACATCCGGCTTTTTCACCTGCGGGATCATCTGAGACCAGACAGCTGATGAAACTGGAGTATTTCTGCCTGTCATAAAGTCATTTTGTGGGTAAAAACTCATTCTGATTGGCTGGGCCTGGCTCACCCATGGCTGCACCCATAGATTAGGGCCTAATTCATTTATTTCAATTGACTGATATCCTTATATAAACTAACTCTGTAAAATTGTTTATTGTTGCATGTTTTATATTTTTGTTCAGTGTGTCTATATATGGGTAATACTACTATAGTAACCTACAGCCTAAACAGAACCGCAGCTCTACACCCTGCTTCAACGCCTTACCCTGCTTCAATGCCTTATCCTGCTTCAACAATACCAACTGACCACCATGACATTTAGCTACAATACATGACGTCTAGCTGCCAGACCACCATGACGTCTAGCTGCCAGACCACCATGACGTCTAGCTGCCAGACCACCATGACGTCTAGCTGCCAGACCACCATGACGTCTAGCTGCCAGAGGAGTGCAGGGGTCTCTTTGGAGTGTGACTGTACTCCTCTATGATCTGTACATTGTGTCTTTTCCACACTGCATTCTGGAACTGACAGCCACTCTGCCAGGCCACCCAGCCACTCTGCCAGGCCACCCAGCCACTCTGCCAGGCCACCCAGACCTCTGCCAGGCCACCCTGCCACTCTGCCAGGCCACCCAGCCACTCTGCCGGCCACCCAGCCCTCTGCCAGGCCACCCAGACCTCTTCCTATAAATACATCTCTGGATGGTCACTGCATGTACAGCTAATGTATAGTGACATAGCGATGGCCACTCTGCCAGGCCAGACCATTTACTATTTATATCTCTGGATGGTGCAACGCATCCGCATGCTTCAGTTCAGCTGGCGCCTAGCTGGACCCAACCAGTGTACTCTCATGTGTAGTGGCTGGATGTATAGGTTATGTATAGTGGCTGGATGTATAGTGGCTGGATGTGTAGTGGCTGGATGTATAGGTTATGTATAGTGGCTGGATGTGTAGTGGCTGGATGTATAGGTTATGTATAGTGGCTGGATGTGTAGTGGCTGGATGTATAGGTTATGTATAGTGGCTGGATGTGTAGTGGCTGGATGTATAGGTTATGTATAGTGGCTGGATGTGTAGGTTATGTATAGTGGCTGGATGTATAGTGGCTGGATGTGTAGGTTATGTATAGTGGCTGGATGTATAGTGGCTGGATGTATAGGTTATGTATAGTGGCTGGATGTGTAGTGGCTGGATGTATAGGTTATGTATAGTGGCTGGATGTGTAGTGGCTGGATGTATAGGTTATGTATAGTGGCTGGATGTGTAGTGGCTGGATGTATAGGTTATGTATAGTGGCTGGATGTGTAGTGGCTGGCTGTGTAGGTTATGTATAGTGGCTGGATGTGTAGGTTATGTATAGTGGCTGGATGTGTAGTGGCTGGATGTATAGGTTATGTATAGTGGCTGGATGTATAGTGGCTGGATGTGTAGATTATGTATAGTGGCTGGATGTATAGTGGCTGGATGTATAGGTTATGTATAGTGGCTGGATGTGTAGTGGCTGGATGTATAGGTTATGTATAGTGGCTGGATGTTTAGGTTATGTATAGTGGCTGGATGTTTAGGTTATGTATAGTGGCTGGATGTGTAGTGGCTGGATGTATAGGTTATGTATAGTGGCTGGATGTGTAGTGGCTGGATGTATAGGTTATGTATAGTGGCTGGCTGTGTAGGTTATGTATAGTGGCTGGATGTGTAGGTTATGTATAGTGGCTGGATGTTTAGGTTATGTATAGTGGCTGGATGTATAGTGGCTGGATGTATAGGTTATGTATAGTGGCTGGATGTGTAGTGGCTGGATGTATAGGTTATGTATAGTGGCTGGATGTGTAGTGGCTGGATGTATAGGTTATGTATAGTGGCTGGATGTGTAGTGGCTGGATGTATAGGTTATGTATAGTGGCTGGATGTGTAGTGGCTGGATGTATAGGTTATGTATAGTGGCTGGATGTGTAGTGGCTGGATGTATAGGTTATGTATAGTGGCTGGATGTGTAGTGGCTGGCTGTGTAGGTTATGTATAGTGGCTGGATGTGTAGGTTATGTATAGTGGCTGGATGTTTAGGTTATGTATCGTGGCTGGATGTGTAGTGGCTGGATGTATAGGTTATGTATAGTGGCTGGATGTGTAGTGGCTGGATGTATAGGTTATGTATAGTGGCTGGCTGTGTAGGTTATGTATAGTGGCTGGATGTGTAGGTTATGTATAGTGGCTGGATGTTTAGGTTATGTATAGTGGCTGGATGTGTAGTGGCTGGATGTATAGGTTATGTATAGTGGCTGGATGTGTAGTGGCTGGATGTATAGGTTATGTATAGTGGCTGGATGTGTAGTGGCTGGATGTATAGGTTATGTATAGTGGCTGGATGTGTAGTGGCTGGCTGTGTAGGTTATGTATAGTGGCTGGATGTTTAGGTTATGTATCGTGGCTGGATGTGTAGTGGCTGGCTGTGTAGGTTATGTATAGTGGCTGGATGTGTAGGTTATGTATAGTGGCTGGATGTTTAGGTTATGTATAGTGGCTGGATGTGTAGTGGCTGGATGTATAGGTTATGTATAGTGGCTGGATGTATAGTGGCTGGATGTGTAGATTATGTATAGTGGCTGGATGTGTAGTGGCTGGATGTATAGGTTATGTATCGTGGCTGGATGTGTAGTGGCTGGATGTTTAGGTTATGTATAGTGGCTGGATGTTTAGGTTATGTATCGTGGCTGGATGTGTAGTGGCTGGATGTGTAGGTTATGTGTAGTGGCTGGATGTGTAGGTTATGTATAGTGGCTGGATGTTTAGGTTATGTATAGTGGCTGGATGTTTAGTGGCTGGATGTGTAGTGGCTGGATGTTTAGGTTATGTATAGTGGCTGGATGTTTAGTGGCTGGATGTGTAGTGGCTGGATGTTTAGGTTATGTATAGTGGCTGGATGTATAGGTTATGTATAGTGGCTGGATGTGTAGTGGCTGGATGTATAGGTTATGTATAGTGGCTGGATGTGTAGTGGCTGGATGTATAGGTTATGTATAGTGGCTGGATGTGTAGTGGCTGGCTGTGTAGGTTATGTATAGTGGCTGGATGTATAGGTTATGTATCGTGGCTGGATGTGTAGTGGCTGGATGTTTAGGTTATGTATAGTGGCTGGATGTTTAGGTTATGTATCGTGGCTGGATGTTTAGGTTATGTATCGTGGCTGGATGTGTAGTGGCTGGATGTTTAGGTTATGTATAGTGGCTGGATGTGTAGTGGCTGGATGTATAGGTTATGTATAGTGGCTGGATGTATAGTGGCTGGATGTGTAGATTATGTATAGTGGCTGGATGTGTAGTGGCTGGATGTATAGGTTATGTATCGTGGCTGGATGTATAGTGGCTGGATGTGTAGGTTATGTATAGTGGCTGGATGTTTAGGTTATGTATAGTGGCTGGATGTGTAGTGGCTGGATGTATAGGTTATGTATAGTGGCTGGATGTATAGTGGCTGGATGTATAGGTTATGTATAGTGGCTGGATGTATAGTGGCTGGATGTGTAGATTATGTATCGTGGCTGGATGTGTAGTGGCTGGATGTTTAGGTTATGTATAGTGGCTGGATGTTTAGGTTATGTATCGTGGCTGGATGTGTAGTGGCTGGATGTATAGGTTATGTATAGTGGCTGGATGTGTAGTGGCTGGATGTATAGGTTATGTATAGTGGCTGGATGTGTAGGTTATGTATAGTGGCTGGATGTGTAGGTTATGTATAGTGGCTGGATGTATAGGTTATGTATAGTGGCTGGATGTATAGTGGCTGGATGTATAGGTTATGTATAGTGGCTGGATGTGTAGGTTATGTATAGTGGCTGGATGTGTAGTGGCTGGATGTATAGGTTATGTATAGTGGCTGGATGTGTAGTGGCTGGATGTATAGGTTATGTATAGTGGCTGGATGTGTAGTGGCTGGATGTGTAGGTTATGTATAGTGGCTGGATGTGTAGGTTATGTATAGTGGCTGGATGTTTAGGTTATGTATAGTGGCTGGATGTGTAGTGGCTGGATGTATAGGTTATGTATAGTGGCTGGATGTATAGTGGCTGGATGTGTAGATTATGTATAGTGGCTGGATGTGTAGTGGCTGGATGTATAGGTTATGTATCGTGGCTGGATGTGTAGTGGCTGGATGTTTAGGTTATGTATCGTGGCTGGATGTGTAGTGGCTGGATGTTTAGGTTATGTATAGTGGCTGGATGTTTAGGTTATGTGTAGTGGCTGGATGTGTAGGTTATGTGTAGTGGCTGGATGTGTAGGTTATGTATAGTGGCTGGATGTTTAGGTTATGTATAGTGGCTGGACGTATAGTGGCTGGATGTATAGGTTATGTATAGTGGCTGGATGTGTAGTGGCTGGATGTATAGGTTATGTATAGTGGCTGGATGTGTAGTGGCTGGATGTATAGGTTATGTATAGTGGCTGGATGTGTAGTGGCTGGATGTATAGGTTATGTATAGTGGCTGGATGTGTAGTGGCTGGCTGTGTAGGTTATGTATAGTGGCTGGATGTGTAGGTTATGTATAGTGGCTGGATGTATAGGTTATGTATAGTGGCTGGATGTGTAGTGGCTGGATGTATAGGTTATGTATAGTGGCTGGATGTATAGTGGCTGGATGTGTAGATTATGTATAGTGGCTGGATGTATAGGTTATGTATCGTGGCTGGATGTGTAGTGGCTGGATGTTTAGGTTATGTATAGTGGCTGGATGTTTAGGTTATGTATCGTGGCTGGATGTGTAGTGGCTGGATGTTTAGGTTATGTATAGTGGCTGGATGTTTAGGTTATGTGTTGTGGCTGGATGTGTAGGTTATGTGTAGTGGCTGGATGTGTAGGTTATGTATAGTGGCTGGATGTGTAGGTTATGTATAGTGGCTGGATGTGTAGGTTATGTATAGTGGCTGGATGTATAGTGGCTGGATGTGTAGTGGCTGGATGTTTAGGTTATGTATAGTGGCTGGATGTTTAGTGGCTGGATGTGTAGTGGCTGGATGTTTAGGTTATGTATAGTGGCTGGATGTATAGGTTATGTATAGTGGCTGGATGTGTAGTGGCTGGATGTATAGGTTATGTATAGTGGCTGGATGTGTAGTGGCTGGATGTATAGGTTATGTATAGTGGCTGGATGTGTAGTGGCTGGCTGTGTAGGTTATGTATAGTGGCTGGATGTATAGGTTATGTATCGTGGCTGGATGTGTAGTGGCTGGATGTTTAGGTTATGTATAGTGGCTGGATGTTTAGGTTATGTATCGTGGCTGGATGTTTAGGTTATGTATCGTGGCTGGATGTGTAGTGGCTGGATGTTTAGGTTATGTATAGTGGCTGGATGTTTAGGTTATGTGTAGTGGCTGGATGTGTAGGTTATGTGTAGTGGCTGGATGTGTAGGTTATGTATAGTGGCTGGATGTATAGGTTATGTATCGTGGCTGGATGTATAGTGGCTGGATGTTTAGGTTATGTATCGTGGCTGGATGTTTAGGTTATGTATCGTGGCTGGATGTGTAGTGGCTGGATGTTTAGGTTATGTATAGTGGCTGGATGTTTAGGTTATGTGTAGTGGCTGGATGTGTAGGTTATGTGTAGTGGCTGGATGTGTAGGTTATGTATAGTGGCTGGATGTTTAGGTTATGTATCGTGGCTGGATGTGTAGTGGCTGGATGTTTAGGTTATGTATAGTGGCTGGATGTGTAGGTTATGTGTAGTGGCTGGATGTGTAGGTTATGTGTAGTGGCTGGATGTGTAGGTTATGTGTAGTGGCTGGATGTGTAGGTTATGTATAGTGGCTGGATGTTTAGGTTATGTATAGTGGCTGGATGTTTAGTGGCTGGATGTGTAGTGGCTGGATGTTTAGGTTATGTATAGTGGCTGGATGTTTAGTGGCTGGATGTGTAGTGGCTGGATGTTTAGGTTATGTATAGTGGCTGGATGTATAGGTTATGTATAGTGGCTGGATGTGTAGTGGCTGGATGTATAGGTTATGTATAGTGGCTGGATGTGTAGTGGCTGGCTGTGTAGGTTATGTATAGTGGCTGGATGTATAGGTTATGTATCGTGGCTGGATGTGTAGTGGCTGGATGTTTAGGTTATGTATAGTGGCTGGATGTTTAGGTTATGTATCGTGGCTGGATGTTTAGGTTATGTATCGTGGCTGGATGTGTAGTGGCTGGATGTTTAGGTTATGTATAGTGGCTGGATGTTTAGGTTATGTGTAGTGGCTGGATGTGTAGGTTATGTGTAGTGGCTGGATGTGTAGGTTATGTATAGTGGCTGGATGTTTAGGTTATGTATCGTGGCTGGATGTGTAGTGGCTGGATGTTTAGGTTATGTATAGTGGCTGGATGTTTAGGTTATGTGTTGTGGCTGGATGTGTAGGTTATGTGTAGTGGCTGGATGTGTAGGTTATGTATAGTGGCTGGATGTTTAGGTTATGTATAGTGGCTGGATGTTTAGTGGCTGGATGTGTAGTGGCTGGATGTTTAGGTTATGTATAGTGGCTGGATGTTTAGTGGCTGGATGTGTAGTGGCTGGATGTTTAGGTTATGTATAGTGGCTGGATGTATAGGTTATGTATAGTGGCTGGATGTGTAGTGGCTGGATGTATAGGTTATGTATAGTGGCTGGATGTGTAGTGGCTGGATGTATAGGTTATGTATAGTGGCTGGATGTGTAGTGGCTGGCTGTGTAGGTTATGTATAGTGGCTGGATGTATAGGTTATGTATCGTGGCTGGATGTGTAGTGGCTGGATGTTTAGGTTATGTATAGTGGCTGGATGTTTAGGTTATGTATCGTGGCTGGATGTTTAGGTTATGTATCGTGGCTGGATGTGTAGTGGCTGGATGTTTAGGTTATGTATAGTGGCTGGATGTTTAGGTTATGTGTAGTGGCTGGATGTGTAGGTTATGTGTAGTGGCTGGATGTGTAGGTTATGTATAGTGGCTGGATGTTTAGGTTATGTTTAGTGGCTGGATGTGTAGTGGCTGGATGTTTAGGTTATGTATAGTGGCTGGATGTTTAGATCAGTGTTGAGTTAAAAGAGCAGTGATTTATACAGTAGTTCTATTTCAGGGTTTCAGTCTGTGACTGGGGTTTAAATCCACCTGACTCCAGTCATCTTTACATTTATGACCTGGGCTATGTTACTCTATGCAACCCGCCACCACCTTGCCTTTCACACGTCAGCGCATGGCCATCTCTTAACGGTACAATCTCTGATACATACGGCTATTCGACAGCCATTAATACCACCGGCCAGGTCTTGGAGGGAGACCTACACAAAATGGCTGAAATGAATTCCAGATAGTAGTTTTAAATGAAACAGACAGACCTACTAGAACATCACTTTGTCAGTCCTCTGTTTTGTGACTGCTGATGCTCTGTTTCCTAAAGTAAACGAATGCAAGGCTGGCTGTTCGGAGAAAGCAGAGTGCTTTGTTTACTGACAACCCCCATCAATATCCTAGACAGCAGTCTGTAAAAAGTGTCCCGTGGGTACACTTAGTCAGACTACCTACAGTGCATTCGGAAAGTATTCAGACCCCTTTTTCCACATTTTGTTACGTTACGGCCTTATTCTTTTTATACAAAAAGATTAAATCTACACACAATACCCTGTAATGACAAAGCGAAAACAGAAATACCTAATTTACATAAGTATTCAGACCCTTTGCAATGAGACTAGAAATTGAGCTCAGGAGCATCCTGTTTTCCATTGATCATCCTTGATGTTTCTACAACTTGATTTGAGTCCACCTGTGGTAAATTCAATTGATTGGACGTGATTTGGAAAGGCACACACCTTTCTATATAAGGTCCCGCAGTTCACAGTGCATGTCAGAGCAAAAACCAAGCCATGAGGTCGAAGGAATTGTCCGTAGAGCTCCGAGACAGGATTGTGTCAAGGCACAGATCTGGGGAAGGGAACCAAAAAATGTCTGCAGCGTTGAAGGTCCGCAAGAACACAGTGGCCTCCATCATTCTTAAATGGAAGAAGTTTGGAACCAACAAGACTCTTCGTAGAGGTGTCTGCCTGGCCAAACAGCAATCGAGGGAGAAGGGACTTGGTCAGGGAGGTGACCAAGAACCCAATGGTCACGCTGACAGAGCTTCAGAGTTTCTCTGGAGATTGGAGAACCTTCCAGAAGGACAACCATCTCTGTAGCACTCCACCAATCAGGCCTTTATGGTAGAGTGGCCAGACGGAAGTCACTCCTCAGTAAAAGGCACATGACAGCCCGCTTGGAGTTTGCCAAAAGGCACCTAAAGACTCTCAGACCGTGAGAAACAAGATTCTCTGGTCTGATGAAACCAAGATTGAACTCTTTGGCCTGAATGACAAGCGTCACGTCTGGAGGAAACCTGGCACCATCCCTACGGTGAAGCATGGTGGTGGCAGCATCATGCTGTGGAGATGTTTTTCAGCGTCAGGGACTGGGAGACTAGTCAGGATTGAGGCAAAGATGAACGGAGCAAAGTACAGAGAGATCCTTGATGAAAACCTGCTATAGAGTGCTCAGGACATCAGACTGGGGGCGAAGGTTCACCTTCCAACAGGACAACAACCCTAAGCACACAGCCAAGACAACGCAGGAGTAGCTTCGGGACAAGTCTCTGAATGTCCTTGAGTGGCCCAGCCAGAGCCCGGACTTGAACCCGTTCTAACATCTCTGGAGAGACCTGAAAATAGCTGTGCAGCGATGCTCCTCATCCAACCTGACAGAGCTTGAGAGGATCTGCAGAGAAGAATGGGAGAAACTCCCCAAATACAGCAGGTGTGCCAAGCTTGTAGTGTCAATCCAATTTCGAATCTGTTCTTTTATCCTGCAGTCTGAACAGCCAAAAAGCACATGGAATCTGATATTTCAAGCCACATTTTTAAACCACCTTCATAGGTGGTTTGAAGTCAGATTCCATCGCACACGTATTGTTACTATGACAACTAGCTTAGCCTTGTCAGCAAGTGACACACAAACACTGACTGAACACACACTCATCACTTTTTTAACTTTCTGTTTGGACAGTCAGTATTCCAAAACGGAATTTGAAAAACAAAACTAATTTGAGCATCAAGGCCTGCAGTGTGAACAAGGTTTAAGAGGCCGTGGTGGCGTTGGCAGAAAGCCTAATAGCTTTACAGGCGTATAGTTGGATAAATGAACCATACATCATGCACCTGTTACCGGTTAAATCTACAGCAGGCTTAGTGCTCCCTTCGCTCCCTCTGAAGTAGATATATTCAGACAACCAGAAATCATTACCATCTCTCCAGTTGTTAGATTACATTGTCATTTAGCAGACACTCTTATACAGAGCGACTTACTTGGTGCATCCATCTTAAGGTAGCTAGGTGAGACAACCACATCATTCATACAGTTGAAGTCGGTAGTTTACATACACCTTAGCCAAATACATTTAAACTCATTTTTTTCACAATTCCTGACATTTAATCCTAGTAAAAATGCCCTGTCTTAGGTCAGTTAGGATCACCACTTTATTTTAAGAATGTGAAATGTCAGAATAATAGTCAAATTATTTATTTCAGCTTTTATTTCTTTCATCACATTCCCAGTGGGTCAGAAGTTTACATACACTCAATTAGTATTTGGTAGTATTGCCTTTTAAAATGTTTAACTTGGGTCAAACGTTTCGGTTAGCCTTCCACAAGCTTCCCACAATAAGTTGGGTGAATTTTGGCCCATTCCTTCTGACAGAGCTGGTGTAACTGAGTCAGGTTTGTAGGCCTCCTTGCTCGCACACGCTTTTTCAGTTCTGCCCACACATTTTCTATAGGATTGAGGTCAGGCCTTTGTGATGGCCACTCCAATACATCGACTTTGTTGTCCTTAAGCCATTTTGCCACATCTTTGGAAGTATGCTTGGGGTCATTGTCCATTTGGAAGACCCATTTGCCACCAAGCTTTAACTTCCTGACTGATGTCGCTTCAATATATCCACAGAATTTTCCTTCCTCATGATGCCATCTATTTTGTGAAGTGCACCAGTCCCTCCTGCAGCAAAGCACCCCCACAGCATGATGCTGCCACCCCCGTGCTTCACGGTTGGGATGGTGTTCTTCAGCTTGCAAGCAACCCCCTTTTTCCTCCAAACATAACAATGGTCATTATGGCCAAACAGTTCTATTTTTGTTTAATCAGACCAGAGGACATGTCTCAAAGTACCATCTGCAAACCGTAGTCTGGCTTTTTTATGGCGGTTTTGGAGCAGTGGCTTGTTCCTTGCTGAGCGGCCTTTCAGGTTATGTCGATATAGGACTCATTTTACTGTGGATATAGATACTTTTGTACCTGTTTTCCTACAGCATCTTCACAAGATCCTTTGCTGCTGTTCTGGGATTTATTTGCACTTTTCACACCAAAGTACGTTAATCTCTAGGAGACAGAACGCGTCTCCTTCCTCAGCGGTATGATGGCTGCGTGGTCCCATGGTGTTTATACTTGCATACTATTGTTTGTACAGATGAACGTGGTACCTCCAGGCGTTTGGAAATTGCTCCCAAGTATGAATCAGACTTGTGGAAAATTCTGAGGTCTTGGCTGATTTCTTTTGATTTTCCCATGATGTCAAGCAAAGAGGCACTGAGTTTGAAGGTAGGCCTTGAAATAAATCCACAGTTACACCTTCAATTGACTCAAATGATGTCAATTAGCCGATCAGAAGCTTCTAAAGCCATGACATCATTTTCTGGAATTTTCCAAGATGTTTAAAGGCACAGTCAACTTAGTGTATGTAAACTTCTGACCCACTGGAATTGTGATACAGTGAATTATAAGTGAAATAATCTGTCTGTAAACAATTGTTGGAAAAAGTAGTTGTCATGCACAAAGTAGATGTCCTAACCGACTTGCCAAAACTATAGTTTGTTAACAAGAAATTTGTGGAGTGGTTGAAAAACAAGTTTTAATGACTCCAACCTAAGTGCATGTAAACTTCCGACTTCAACTGTAGCTACTTTCAGGAAAAATGTACTTACAATCAGCAATGTCCTGATATGAGATGCTAGATCTGTCTGTATGCCAGCCTGTTGTATAGTGATTGTTATGCCTGTCTCTGAAGAGTAGCAAAGCTACTGCTCATTTACCCCAGTTACTGGAATATTCAGTACATTTTTGTAATTAACAGAAAATATATCTATTGTAATTTATACTTTAACTTTGTAAATCAATATTTATTCATATAGTATTATTTTGTCTCCATGAGTTTCTCGTAGATAGACCATGTGGTTCAAGAGAAAATTGTCTAATGAAAAAAGCGTTTAATCAACAATGGCATTATTTTTAATTACCTCTGCAACTCGTCCAATTTAGACTTTTACAACTGCCTGGGTTTGACAACGAAACATAGAAAACCAATACATATTGACAGTAAAATAAGTGATGCTGAAAACCATATTAAACAATGGTGAGGATAAATCTGTAAAACATCTTATCTTATTTCATATTTTCCATAAATCCACATACTAGGCCAGAGGTTTAGAGACCTGTGATAATCTGAAGTACCCAAAAGGGCCACTAGATGTTTTGTGATTTACATAATCCTTGAAAGATGCCGAAATTCTGTTTCCAGTAATATACCCCCCCCCCACCCCCCCTTTCAATCATACTGAAGAGGATATTATCAAGATTGATTTCTGTTTCACAACATCTGTTTTAAAATAACTTTTGGTCCTACTGTGGAGGGCTTAGTGTTGGCCGCACTGTCTGGTCGATTCATATTACTAAATGTACCAAGCTCATGATAAATGACTTACTTGTAGGTGGATGAAGTCTTGAACTAGACTCTGCTTCCAGGCTTCCTTTTTTTGTTTTGAACCACCCCTAAGCATTGGTATGGGTTGGGGCTAAATATATTGTGCTCCCTGTTTTTCACGCTTGTTGCTACCTGTTGTTTTTCCTCTCTCTAGGTGGGGACCAGGGCATCTTGAATGGCTACTTCAGAAACTGGGCAACCGCAGATATATCAAAACACCTCCCTTTCATCTACAACCTCAGCAGCATCGCAATCTACACCTACCTTCCAGCATTCAAACAGTAAGTACTCAATCTACACCTACCTTCCGGCATTCAAACAGTACGTACTCATGTGATGGAGAACCATGTGTAGATCTAGGTGTTGGTTTTGGCCGTAACTGCTATCTGGAGATGTCTGTATTTCTTACATTGAGAAACATTCAGCTAAATCACAAACTTAAATCTCTGAGGTGTTTTTTATAATTCCCTGATCTGCCAAACATTAACGACCCATAAGAGTTGAAGCCGGTTCTACTAAGCTATATGCAATTGTTTTAAGAAGATCATACCAAGGATCATTTAGCTATTTGATTTTGAATTTATGACCCCTTGAAGTATCAAAATATATTATGTTTTTTGATGAAAAATTGTATTTTGGCTTTACTGCTATTAGCCCATACAAATGCATTGAATAACAGATTCACTACATGGAACAACAGATAGTCCTTACTGCTATTAGCCCATACAAACACATTGAATAACAGATTCACTACATGGAACAACAGACAGTCCTTACTGCTATTAGCCCATACAAACACATTGAATAACAGATTCACTACATGGAACAACAGATAGTCCTTACTGCTATTAGCCCATACAAACGCATTGAATAACATATTCACTACATGGAACAACAGATAGTCCTTACTGCTATTAGCCCATACAAACACATTGAATAACAGATTCACTACATGGAACAACAGATAGTCCTTACTGCTATTAGCCCATACAAACACATTGAATAACAGATTCACTACATGGAACAACAGACAGTCCTTACTGCTATTAGCCCATACAAACGCATTGAATAACATATTCACTACATGGAACAACAGATAGTCCTTACTGCTATTAGCCCATACAAACACATTGAATAACAGATTCACTACATGGAACAACAGATAGTCCTTACTGCTATTAGCCCATACAAACACATTGAATAACAGATAGTCCTTACTGCTATTAGCCCATACAAACACATTGAGTAACAGATTCACTACATGGAACAACAGATGGATCTAGGGAAAGTATTCTTGGGCTGTGAGAACGGGAGGTGTAAGGCGATACAGTCACATGACTGTGCTTATGCCATGACATCAGGTTACCAGTGAGTTTAGGGGGCAACAGTAGTTGGTCTAAAAGCCTCCCTCAGCCATCCCCTAGGCCTCGTAGGGTTAGATATCCAGCTGGAGCTCCACAGAGCCGAGACGAATTTGGAGCCCTTTGTTTAAAGACGTTTATACCTGTGGACAGGACCTCTGCTGGTCACAGTGGCATCTCTCGCTCCCTCTCTCGCTCCCTCTCTCGCTCCCTCCCTTTCTCTCTCGCTCCCTCTCTCGCTCCCTCCCTTTCTCTCTCGCTCCCTCCCTTTCTCTCTCGCTCCCTCCCTTTCTCTCTCGCTCCCTCCCTTTCTCTCTCGCTCCCTCCCTTTCTCTCTCGCTCCCTCCCTTTCTCTCTCGCTCTCTCTCTCGCTCCCTCCCTCTCTCTCTCGCTCCCTCTCTTTTTACCGGTCGGGCTCGCTCTCTTCACCTCTCGCTCGCTCTCTTCACCTCTCGCTCGCTCTCTTCACCTCTCGCTCGCTCTCTTCACCTCTCGCTCGTGCTTTTCACCCCTTTTGCTCTTCACTTTCCTTGTGCGCTCTCTTCGCGTTCAAACTTGTCAAACCACAGCATTTACAACAATCTTTTAACTACAAGATCTAAGTAAATGAACATGTATTCTGTTCCAGATACGGCGGCAACGCCAAGGTGGTCCACTTCCTGGGTCAGACCAAGCCGTGGAGCTACACGTTCGACCCCGAGACCAAGCGGATCAGCGGGGACATGCAGGAGGCCTCCACACACCCCACCTTCCTCCTGGACTGGTGGATGCTCTACTCTTCCTCTGTGGTGCCCATGATGACGGAGGGATACGGAGACCAGCCCTTCCAGTCCGGCTGTGTGGAAGTCAGTCTAGAAGTATTAGCCTTTGTCCTTCCTCTACAGAACTATTATCAAAACAGTTTGAATTATTAAGCGATTACTTGGATGCTTATTGTTAGTAAAAGTCATGCTAGACCGCCGCCACCTGACTTAAACAATATAAATTATGATTAGTCCATTTGTAAAATGTAGTGATACTTCAGTCCTGAAGGCTGATGTCTAACCCTCCTCTCGTCTGATAAAGTTCCAGTCCTCTGTCAAAGAAAGTCGTGACCGCAATGGTCACTGGCATGGGCTATGGTCACAGATCTATAGTCACAAGGAAGGTGAATGGAAGGTATGCTGAAGACTAGTCTGTTGTGATGCTGGCTTAACAGACAACACCTTGTCACTGGTCACTAAACTATTGCTGCTTCTTGTGGACAATCTGTTGAACAACAAACCTGGCTTAGCTAATACTATAGCCGTGTGTTCTCTGGTGATATACAGTAGTTGGATGGTTTGGAGTAGTGCCAATGTCTTAATCTGAATGCCAGGTTGGACTACTGTTCTGTAGCTGCACTGACTGCAAAGGAACAAGTGTTTCTCCAGAGCTCTTAGTCTTGTGGCTTTTCCCAGAATTCATCAAATCTCTCCCGTCTAATATTCTTGTTTTTATTGTCCTCCTCCAGGGAAGCAGCGCGTCACAGGACCCCCATCACACTGAGCCGTACGTGTCACCAGAAGCATCCGAGGAACGCAAGCAGAAATGGGAACAGGGCCAGGCGGACTACATGGGAATGGACTCTTTTGACAATATCCAGAAAAAGCTTGATGCTTTTCTCAAATGAAGAGGGAAACTTAGTTTGACTGATTCAATTTAGTTAGTTTCACTCCCCCACTCCTCTCAACTCTCCATCTTACCAATAGTTGGTTCTCTGTATTAGTGAGCCTCTACCCACCCAAAGACTACAACACAATTCTGTTACGGTGGGAAACATTCTCACATTGTTGGCAGAGCGCATCAACTATGCAATTCTTGTATAGTATGTTTATCCTGTAAAGATTACTACACTGAAGCACCAATTTATTGACAAGCATGGTTTACAAATACATATTTTTTTCTATTTGCAATCGCTGTATTTGTGAAGATAAAATGTTTAGAGAATTAAAACCGCAATAAAAATGGCCTTGCCAGGTATATGGAGATGAGCCTTTTTTCACGTGTGGACACTTTGACAAATTAAAGATGAATACAATTATTTCATAGATGCAGGATTTCATAGATGCAGGGGTGGCCATATTTCTGAGCCCTCACTGTATGACTAAGAAATAATTAAATGTGTTGTTCTGCCATATCTCCACACAGCCAACCTGGGACTTAAAGTATTCACACCCTTTGACTTATCCACATTTAGTTGTTACAGCCTGAATTTAAAATTGATTTGAATTGAGATTTTGTCACTGGCCTACACACAATACCCCATTTTTGTCAAAGTGGATTATTATTTTTTTAAACAAATTCTTTAAATGAAAAGCTGAAATGTCTTGTCAAGTATTCAACCCCTTTCTTATGGCAAGCCTAGGAGTTCAGCAGTAAAAATGTGATTAAGTTGCATGGACTCGGTGTGCAATAATGATTCTTGAATGACTACCTCATCTCTCTACCCCACACATACCATTATCTTTAAGGTCGCGCAGTGAATAACACTGATTCAACCACAAAGACCAGGGAGCATTGTGAAGTTATTAAACTTTGGATGGTGTATCAATACACCCAGTCACTACAAAGATACAGGCGTCCTTCCTAACTCAGTTGCTGGAGAGGAAGGAAACCGCTAAGGGATTTCACCATGAGGACAATGACTTAAAAACAGTTAGAGTTTAATGGCTGTGATAGGTGAAACTGAGGATGGATCAACAACATTGTAGTTACTCCACAATACTAACCTAAATGACAGTTAAAAGGAAGCCTGTATAGAATAAAAAATATTCCAGAACATGCATCCTGTTTGCAATAAGAAACTAAAGTAAAACTACGGTAAAGAAATGTACTTTGTCCTGAATACAAAGTGTTATGTTTGGGGCAAATCCAACACATCACTGAGTACCACTTTCCATATTGTCAAGCATGGTGGTGGCTGCATCATGTTATGGGTATGCTTGTCATAGGCAAGGACTAGGGAGTATTTTTATGATAAAAAGAAACGAATAGAGCTAAGCTCAGGCAAAATCCTAAAGGAAAACCTGCTTCAGTCTGCTTTCCAACAGACACTGGGAGACAAATTCACCTTTCAGCAGGACAATAACCTAAAACACACGAGTTGCTTACCAAGATGACATTGAATGTTCCTGAGTGGCCTAGTTACAGTAAAAATACTTATCGAATCAAGATACTGTATGTTAGTGTTTCATTTTTCATAAATGTTTTACAAATGTATTTTGTGTAGATCGTTGACCAAAAAATTACAATTACATCCATTTTAATCCCACTTTGTAACACAATGAAATGTGGAATAAGTGAAGGGGTGTGAATACCTTCTGAAGGACCTGGACCTGGATAGCTTCTTGTTTATGTAGTCAGTTGGATATAAAGTTCACCTTCATTGAATCTCTAAACTAACATTTTCTAAATGTCATATTTGTTGGTCTTCCTCTTCTATTCATGTTCTGCTGCCTTAGTTTTTATACCAGTTGGCCTTAACCCAGGGTAGGTTTCCAGTTGACGTTAACCCAGGGTAGGTTTCCAGTTGGCCTTAACCCAGGGTAGGTTTTCAGTTGGCCTTAACCCAGGGTAGGTTTCCAGTTGACGTTAACCCAGGGTAGGTTTTCAGTTGGCCTTAATCCAGGGTAGGTTTTCAGTTGGCCTTAACCCAGGGTAGGTTTCCAGTTGGCCTTAACCCAGGGTAGGTTTTCATTTGGCCTTAACCCAGGGTAGGTTTTCAGTTGGCCTTAACCCAGGGTAGGTTTTCAGTTGACGTTTACCCAGGGTAGGTTTCCAGTTGACCTTAACCCAGGGTAGGTTTCCAGTTGGCCTTAACCCAGGGTAGGTTTTCAGTTGGCCTTAACCCAGGGTAGGTTTTCAGTTGGCCTTAACCCAGGGTAGGTTTTCAGTTGACATTAACCCAGGGTAGGTTTCCAGTTGACCTTAACCCAGGGTAGGTTTTCAGTTGGCCTTAACCCAGGTTAGGTTTCCAGTTGACGTTAACCCAGGGTAGGTTTCCAGTTGGCCTTAACCCAGGGTAGGTTTTCAGTTGGCCTTAACCCAGGGTAGGTTTCCAGTTGACGTTAACCCAGGGTAGGTTTTCAGTTGGCCTTAATCCAGGGTAGGTTTTCAGTTGGCCTTAACCCAGGGTAGGTTTCCAGTTGGCCTTAACCCAGGGTAGGTTTTCATTTGACCTTAACCCAGGGTAGGTTTTCAGTTGGCCTTAACCCAGGGTAGGTTTTCCGTTGACGTTAACCCAGGGTAGGTTTCCAGTTTACCTTAACCCAGGGTAGGTTTCCAGTTGGCCTTAACCCAGGGTAGGTTTCCAGTTGGCCTTAACCCAGGGTAGGTTTTCAGTTGGCCTTAACCCAGGGTAGGTTTTCAGTTGGCCTTGACACAGGGTAGGTTTCCAGTTGACCTTAACCCAGGGTAGGTTTCCAGTTGACCTTAACCCAGGGTAGGTTTCCAGTTGGCCTTAACCCAGGGTAGGTTTTCAGTTGGCCTTAACCCAGGGTAGGTTTTCAGTTGGCCTTAACCCTCACAGCTGGACCTTTTGAGTACCTGTTAGACTCCTGCCTCCTTGAGTTGGAGGCTCCATCTCCTGCTAGTGTTTGATCATGTCTCTGTACTCTTGTCTGGGTACTGGCTCCTAATGCCGGTACATGTTCATCTAGATGTTGATCACTCTTTGTTCAACATTGTTTTTAGCTGACTGCTGTTTTACTTGACCCAAATGGTGCCTGTACCACAGCCCCTGTCACATGCTAAATAAAGTACTGGTAGAATAAATAATGAGTTGTGCTGGTTCTTTATTTGGCACATCACCCAAATACACAGACAGACAGGGTTCATTCATGAAGGTTCAATGGTACAGGACATAAATACATTACATTTCTACATGTCATTACATCCCTCTCATCTGTTACGTCATATCCTGATTTCTTTGTTCTTTCCCTCTGTAAATGACCTCGAGGGTTGGATTAGGTTCAGAGGAAATAAGGTGAGCACATACGTGTGTAGTATTGCGTCGCGCAGGCCAGAGTATCATAGTTCTGTAGTATTGCGTAGCGCAGGCCAGAGTATCATAGTTCTGTAGTATTGCGTAGCGCAGGCCAGAGTATCATAGTTCTGTAGTATTGCGTAGCGCAGGCCAGAGTATCATAGTTCTGTATTAATGCGTAGCGCAGGCCAGAGTATCATAGTTCTGTAGTATTGCGTAGCGCAGGCCAGAGTATCATAGTTCTGTATTATTGCGTAGCGCAGGCCAGAGTATGATAGTTCTGTAGTATTGCGTAGCGCAGGCCAGAGTATGATAGCTATGTATTATTGCGTAGCGCAGGCCAGAGTATGATAGTTATGTAGTATTGCGTAGCGCAGGGCAGAATATCATGCGATGTGACAAGAAGGTGACTAAAGATTCATTCATTACTATTGGCCATTGGATTCCCATGTCTGGTGTATCTGGAGGTCCTGAAGCGGAGAAGAGGCTGAGTATAGTTGCAGGTCAATTCCTATTTTCATAACAGTAATGAGAATACATGATGTTACGTTCTATTCTATTAAATCAAATCAAATCAAATTTTATTGGCCACATGCGCCGATTACAACAGGTGCAGACATTACAGTGAAATGCTTACTTACAGCCCTTAACCAACAGTGCATTTATTTTTAATAAAAATGTAGAATAAAAAAAATAAAAGTGTTGAGAAATAAAGAGCAGAAGTAAAATAAAATAACAGTAGGGAGGCTATATATACAGGGGGGTACCGGTGCAGAGTCAATGTGCGGGGGCACCGGTTAGTTGAGGTAGTTGAAGTAATATGTACATGTGGGTAGAGTTAAAGTGACTATGCATAAGTAATTAACAGAGTAGCAGCAGCGTAAAAAGATGGGGGGGGGGGGGGGGGGGGGGCAGTGCAAATAGTCTGGGTAGCCATGATTAGCTGTTTAGGAGTCTTATGGCTTGGGGTAGAAGCTGTTGAGAAGTCTTTTGGACCTAGACTTGGCACTCCGGTACCGCTTGCCATGCGGTAGCAGAGAGAACAGTCTATGACTAGGGTGGCTGGATTCTTTTTTGAGGGCCTTCCTCTGACACCGCCTGGTACAGAGGTCCTGGATGGCAGGAAGCTTGGCCCCAGTGATGTACTGGGCCGTACACACTACCCTCTGTAGTGCCTTACGGTCGGAGGCCAAGCAGTTGCCATACCAGGCGGTGATGCAACCAGTCAGGATGCTCTCGATGTTGCTGCTGTAGAATTTTTTGAGGATCTGAGGACCCATGCCAAATCTTTTCAGTCTCCTGAGGGGGAATAGGCTTTGTCGTGCCCTCTTCACGACTGTCTTGGTGTGTTTGGACCATGATAGTTTGTTGGTGATGTGGACACCAAGGAACTTGAAGCTCTCAACCTGTTCCACTACAGCCCCGTCGATGAGATCGATGAGTTATCTTAGAGTCCTTGGGTACGGGGACTATGGTGGTCTGTTTGAAACATGTTGGTATTACAGACTCAGTCAGGGACATGTTGAAAATGTCAGTGAAGACACTTGCCAGTTGGTCAGCACATGCTCGGAGTACACGTCCTGGTAATCCGTCTGGCCCTGCGGCCTTGTGAATGTTGACCTGCTTAAAAGTCTTACTCACATCGGCTACGGAGAGTGTGATCACATAGTCATCCGGAACAGCTGGTGCTCTCATGCATGCTTCAGTGTTGCTTGCCTTGAAGCGAGCATAGAAGTGGTTTAGCTCGTCTGGAAGTCTTGTGTCACTGGGCAGCTCGCGGCTGTGCTTCCCTTTGTAGTCTGTAATAGTTTTCAAGCCCTGCCACATCCGACGAGCGTCGGAGCCGGTGTAGTACGATTCAATCTTAGTCCTGTATTGACTCTTTGCCTGTTTGATGGTTCGTCGGAGGGCATAGCGGGATTTCTTATAAACGTCCGGGTTAGAGTCCCGCTCCTTGAAAGTGTCAGCTCTACCCTTTAGCTCAGTGCGGATGTTTCCTGTAATCCATGGCTTCTGGTTGGGGTATGTACGTACGGTCACTGTGGGGACGACATCATCGATGCACTTATTGATGAAGCCAGTGACTGATGTGGTGTACTCCTCAATGCTGTCTGAAGAATCCCGGAACATGTTCCAGTCTGTGCTAGCAAAACAGTCCTGTAGCTTAGCATCTGCGTCATCTGACCACTTTTTTATTAACCGAGTCACTGGTGCTTCCTGCTTTAGTTTTTGCTTATAAGCAGGAATCAGGAGGATAGAGTTATGGTCAGATTTGCCAAATGGAGGGCGAGGGAGAGCTTTGTATGCGTCTCTGTGTGTGGAGTAAAGGTGGTCTAGAGTTTTTTTTCCTCTGGTTGCACATTTAACATGCTGGTAGAAATTAGGTAGAACTGATTTGAGTTTCCCTGCATTAAAGTCCCCGGCCACTAGGCGCGCTGCCTCTGGATGAGCATTTTACTGTTTACTTACGGCCTTATACAGCTCATTGAGTGCAATCTTAATGCCAGCATTGGTTTGTGGTGGTAAATAGACAGCTATGAAAAATATAGATGAAAACTCTCTTGGTAAATAGTGTGGTCTACAGCTTATCATAAGATACTCTACCCCAGGCGAGCAAAACCTTGAGACTTCCTTAGTATTTGATTTTGTGCACCAGCTGTTGTTTACAAATATACACAGACCGCCACCCCTTGTCTTACCGGAGTCAGCCGTTCTGTCCTGCCGATGTAGCGTATAGCCCGCTAGCTGTATGTTATCCATGTCGTCGTTCAGCCACGACTCGGTGAAACATAAGATATTACAGTTTTTAATGTCCCGTTGGTAGGATAACCGTAATCTTAGGTCATCCAATTTGTTCTCCAATGATTGAAGATTGGCTAATAGGATTGATGGGAGCGGCAGTTTACTCGCTCGCCGTCGGATCCTTACAAGGCACCCCGACCTACGTCCACGATATCTCCGTCTCTTCCTCATGCGAATGACTGGGATTTGGGCCTTGTCAGGTGTCTGTAGGATGTCCTTCGTGGCCACCTCGTTGAAGAAAAAATCTTTGTCCAATACGAGGTGAGTAATCGCTGTCCTGATATCCAGAAGCTCTTTTTGGTTATAAGAGACGATGGCAGAAACATTATGTACAAAATAAATCACAAATAACGCGGAAAAACACACATAATAGTAAAATTGTTTAGAGGGCTGTAAAACGGCAGCCATCTTCTCCGGCGCCATTATGTTAACATAGAAATACGATCCATTGACAACACACAGCAGAGGCCTAACTAGACCTGGGTCAGCAACATACAGAATTGGACCCCCAAGGTTCTGTTTATTACCACAAATAAAATAATAGTTTTCCTCTCTCCTCTATATACACTAAATATACAAAAGTATGAGGACACCCCTTCAAATTAGTGGATTCGGCTATTTCAGCCACACCTGTTGCTGACAGGTGTATCAAAGCGAGCACACAGCCATGCAATCTCAATAGACAAACATTGGCAGTAGAATGGCCTTACTGAAGAGCTCAGTGACTTTTAACGTAGCACTGTCATAGGATGCCAACTTTCCAACAAGTCAGTTCGTTAAATTTCTGCCCTGCTAGAGCTGCCCCGGTCAACTGTAAGTGCTGTTATTGTAAAGCGGTAACGTCTAGGAGCAACAACGGCTCAGCCGCAAAGTGGTAGGCCACACAAGCTCACAGAACGGGACCGCTGAGTTCTGAAGAGCGTAGCGCAAAAACACTCACTACCGAGTTCCAAACTGCCTCTGGAAGCAACGTCAGCACAAGAACTGTTCGTCGGGAGCTTCATGAAATGGGTTTCCACGGCCGAGCAGCCGCACACAAGCTTAAGATCACCATGCGCAATGCCAAGCGTCGGCTGGAGTGGTGTAAAGCTCACTGCCATTGGACTCTGGAGCAGTGGAAACGCGTTATCTGGAGTGATGAATCACGCTTCACTATCTGGCAGTCCGACGAACGAATCTGGGTTTGGCGGATGCCAGGAGAATGCTATCTGCCCCAATGCATAGTGCCAACTGTAAAGTTTGGTGGAGGAGGAATAATGGTCTGGGCCTGTTTTTCATGATTCGGGCTAGGCCCCTTAGTTCTAGTGAAGGGACATCTTAACGCTACGGCGTACAATGACATTCTAGAATATTCTGTGCTTCCAACATTGTGGCAACAGTTTGGGAAAGGCCCTTTCCTGTATGACAATGCCCCCGTGCACAAAGCGAGATCCATACAGAAATTGTTTGTCGAGATCGGTGTGGAAAAACTTGCCTGGCCTGTACAGAGCCCTGTCCTCAACCCATCGAACACCTTTGGGATGAATTGAAACGCCGACTTCGAGCAAGGCCTAATCGGAAGCAAGTCCCCGCAGCAATGTTCCAACATCTAGTGGAAAGCCTTCCCAGAAGAGTGGAGGCTGTTATAGCAGCAAAGGGGGGACCAACTCCATATTAATGCCCATGATTTTGGAATGAGACGTTGGACGAGCAGGTGTCCACATACTGTTGGTCATGTAGTGTATGTGATCGTCTCTCAATGTAATCAAGGTATGAATTGATTGTTATTTTCAAATATAATCTCTTTTTGGGCTTAGATGTGGTACATTTTGAGTATACAAATTATTATAATTATGTTCCGGCGCCAGTGGCGGCTCCTGAAAAAATTCTCAGGGGGGGCAATTTTTCTGATGATTTAGGTGACCTACACACATTTTAAAAAAGATATGTCCAGCAACAACATGAAGACAGGGGCAGCATATAAGTCAATACCAGAAGCATTTATTGACTGATCTCAAAGTGTTGGCTTACCAGGGTTGGTGGAGCCCTCAGTTTCATCTTTGCCTCGCAAAGCTAACTCAAACACTCCGCAAAACTTCACACACTGGATTAGCCGGCTGAGGATGTGGCGGTTCTTGCTAATGTCGTAGTAAATATATTTGTTATAGTGAATATGGAATATGATATGTTGAGTAAAATGTTGTGCTAAGATCTATTTAGGTCAGGAGCTGGTTATAAGTTCTGTTCCTATCCAATAACAATGGACAAAAGGGTCCTATCTTGTCAGCCTTGTCAGTTTCAGTTCTCCAGTAAACTTGTGATTATCAACACTAACCTCATCGTTGTGGCGGCGGACAGCTAGCCTGTATCCCTCATCCAGTTGAGTGGGAATGTTCACTCTCCCCAAAGCAGACAATCTCAAACAGCTATCCATGTGGGTCTTTGACAGCTCATGTTTCTTAATCTTTCCTGAAAGATGGTGCATGTCCGTTACACACCAGTCGCTGTCCAAGCGGTGCTGTCTGCCGTGCCGCCTTCAGGGTGAAAGAGTAAGCAGGGGGTAGCAGAAGACTGCATTAGCTACATCGCAGCCTGCTAGCCAGGTTTTTCGTTCGTACCAATTTTTGGAAAATCCTCGGGTGTAGGACTTCCCCCCTTTAGTAGAAACCTGTTGAATTATTAAATTTGGTCTGGGAGGTCCTAATTGTTTCGTTGCCAATTTATCTTCATTTGTTCGCCGACAAAAAGGAACTTCTTTCAAAGACACAATCGAGTTGCACTGAAGCCTAGCCATTTTGATAGAAGTAGTGAATTGATTGACGCTGCTACCCGCTCTTTTCTTAGTTACGTTCATGGTTATATGTTACGTATGACGAAAGCGCGTAAGTGCAAGCCCTCAGAAACCCATAGAGATTGTATTGAAAGCTCTGATATTTGAAAAAAATAGATTTTACATGGGAGTCTATGACAGACTTCTGGGCGATTTTCAACCTGACTGAAATCGCCCCAAAAGGGGGGGGGGGGGGGGGCATTTGAAGCACGACTTTAGCCTGATTGGACATTTAGTGGCACTGTGGCAGATCAGACGTCTAGATTACAACACTGATAACTACTGTTGCCGTGATATAATTGATTAGAAAAAAAATCCCTTCCTTTTCCCGTTTGGCAGTGCGTCGCCCATATCGCCCTATTGAACACACCGCCCCTGTCCGGCACCCTGACCAACCGCTCCGACAAAATAACGACTTGTGTCTGAATCTAGTTGCCTAGATACTCAAATTAACTGTAGAAGGAATATATTAATTTACTGTATAAGACTTGTTTATATATAAAAATAAAAATAAATGGTTTATAAGAAGTTTCTTGGCGTATTCATCATTGAAAATGAAAAACCCAAACTCCAAATGCATTTGTAGGTAGCTAGTTAACAGCCATGGAAGAGGCTGAAAGGATAACAGCTGGAGCTGTCAAAGAAGGGAGAGAGCAGGCTACTCTGGATAGGACAGGTGCCTTTGTGTAGTTCCAGTCCCTAGGGAGAGCAGGCTACTCTGGATAGGACAGGTGCCTTTGTGTAGTTCCAGTCCCTAGAGAGAGCAGGCTACTCTGGATAGGACAGGTGCCTTTGTGTAGTTCCAGGCCCTAGAGAGAGCAGGCTACTCTGGATAGGGCAGGTGCCTTTGTGTAGTTCCAGTCCCTAGAGAGAGCAGGCTACTCTGGATAGGGCAGGTGCCTTTGTGTAGTTCCAGTCCCTAGAGAGAGCAGGCTATTCTGGATAGGGCAGCTACCTTTGTGTAGTTCCAGTCCCTAGAGAGAGCAGGCTACTCTGGATAGGGCAGGAACCTTTGTGTAGTTCCAGTCCCTAGAGAGAGCAGGCTACTCTGGATAGGGCAGGAACCTTTGTGTAGTTCGAGTCCCTAGAGAGAGCAGGCTACTCTGGATAGGGCAGGTGCCTTTGTGTAGTTCCAGTCCCTAGAGAGAGCAGGCTACTCTGCATAGGGCAGGTGCCTTTGTGTAGTTCCAGTCCCTAGGGAGAGAGCAGGCTACTCTGGATAGGCCAGGAACCTTTGTGTAGTTCCAGTCCCTAGGGAGAGAGCAGGCTACTCTGGATAGGGCAGGTAACTTTGTGTAGTTCCAGTCCCTCGGGAGAGAGCAGGCTACTCTGGATAGGGCAGGTACCTTTGTGTAGTTCCAGTCCCTAGGGAGAGAGCAGGCTACTCTGGATAGGGCAGGTACCTTTGTGTAGTTCCAGTCCCTAGGGAGAGAGCAGGCTACTCTGGATAGGGAAGGTACCTTTGTGTAGTTCCAGTCCCTAGGGAGAGAGCAGGCTACTCTGGATAGGGCAGGTGCCTTTGTGTAGTTCCAGTCCCTAGAGAGAGCAGGCTACTCTGGATAGGGCAGGTACCTTTGTGTAGTTCCAGTCCCTAGAGAGAGCAGGCTACTCTGGATAGGGCAGGTGCCTTTGTGTAGTTCCACTCCCTAGGGAGAGAGCAGGCTACTCTGGATAGGGCAGGTGCCTTTGTGTAGTTCCAGTCCCTAGGGAGAGCAGGCTACTCTGGATAGGGCAGGTACCTTTGTGTAGTTCCAGTCCCTAGAGAGAGCAGGCTACTCTGGATAGGGCAGGTGCCTTTGTGTAGTTCCAGTCCCTAGAGAGAGCAGGCTACTCTGGATAGGGCAGGTGCCTTTGTGTAGTTCCAGTCCCTAGGGAGAGAGCAGGCTACTCTGGATAGGGCAGGTACCTTTGTGTAGTTCCAGTCCCTAGGGAGAGCAGGCTACTCTGGATAGGGCAGGAACCTTTGTGTAGTTCCAGTCCCTAGGGAGAGAGCAGGCTACTCTGGATAGGGCAGGTGCCTTTGTGTAGTTCCAGTCCCTAGAGAGAGCAGGCTACTCTGGATAGGGCAAGTGCCTTTGTGTAGTTCCAGTCCCTAGAGAGAGCAGGCTACTCTGGATAGGGCAGCAACCTTTGTGTAGTTCCAGTCCCTAGAGAGAGCAGGCTAACCTGGATAGGGCAGGAACCTTTGTGTAGTTCCAGTCCCTAGGGAGAGAGCAGGCTACTCTGGATAGGGCAGGTGCCTTTGTGTAGTTCCAGTCCCTAGGGAGAGAGCAGGCTACTCTGGATAGGGCAGGTACCTTTGTGTAGTTCCAGTCCCTAGGGAGAGCAGGCTACTCTGGATAGGGCAGGAACCTTTGTGTAGTTCCAGTCCCTAGGGAGAGCAGGCTACTCTGGATAGGGCAGGTGCCATTGTGTAGTTCCAGTCCCTAGGGAGAGCAGGCTACTCTGGATAGGGCAGGTGCCTTTGTGTAGTTCCAGTCCCTAGGGAGAGCAGGCTACTCTGGATAGGGCAGGTACCTTTGTGTAGTTCCTGTCCCTAGAGAGAGCAGGCTACTCTGGATAGGGCAGGTGCCTTTGTGTAGTTCCAGTCCCTAGAGAGAGCAGGCTACTCTGGATAGGGCAGGTGCCATTGTGTAGTTCCAGTCCCTAGGGAGAGAGCAGGCTACTCTGGATAGGGCAGGTACCTTTGTGTAGTTCCAGTCCCTAGGGAGAGCAGGCTACTCTGGATAGGGCAGGAACATTTGTGTAGTTCCAGTCCCTAGAGAGAGCAGGCTACTCTGGATAGGGCAGGAACCTTTGTGTAGTTCCAGGCCCTAGAGAGAGCAGGCTACTCTGGATAGGGCAGGTGCCTTTGTGTAGTTCCAGTCCCTAGAGAGAGCAGGCTACTCTGGATAGGGCAGGTGCCTTTGTGTAGTTCCAGTCCCTAGAGAGAGCAGGCTATTCTGGATAGGGCAGCTACCTTTGTGTAGTTCCAGTCCCTAGAGAGAGCAGGCTACTCTGGATAGGGCAGGAACCTTTGTGTAGTTCCAGTCCCTAGAGAGAGCAGGCTACTCTGGATAGGGCAGGAACCGTTGTGTAGTTCGAGTCCCTAGAGAGAGCAGGCTACTCTGGATAGGGCAGGTGCCTTTGTGTAGTTCCAGTCCCTAGAGAGAGCAGGCTACTCTGCATAGGGCAGGTGCCTTTGTGTAGTTCCAGTCCCTAGGGAGAGAGCAGGCTACTCTGGATAGGCCAGGAACCTTTGTGTAGTTCCAGTCCCTAGGGAGAGAGCAGGCTACTCTGGATAGGGCAGGTAACTTTGTGTAGTTCCAGTCCCTCGGGAGAGAGCAGGCTACTCTGGATAGGGCAGGTACCTTTGTGTAGTTCCAGTCCCTAGGGAGAGCAGGCTACTCTGGATAGGGCAGGTGCCTTTGTGTAGTTCCAGTCCCTAGGGAGAGCAGGCTACTCTGGATAGGGCAGGTACCTTTGTGTAGTTCCTGTCCCTAGAGAGAGCAGGCTACTCTGGATAGGGCAGGTGCCTTTGTGTAGTTCCAGTCCCTAGAGAGAGCAGGCTACTCTGGATAGGGCAGGTGCCATTGTGTAGTTCCAGTCCCTAGGGAGAGAGCAGGCTACTCTGGATAGGGCAGGTACCTTTGTGTAGTTCCAGTCCCTAGGGAGAGCAGGCTACTCTGGATAGGGCAGGAACATTTGTGTAGTTCCAGTCCCTAGAGAGAGCAGGCTACTCTGGATAGGGCAGGAACCTTTGTGTAGTTCCAGGCCCTAGAGAGAGCAGGCTACTCTGGATAGGGCAGGTGCCTTTGTGTAGTTCCAGTCCCTAGAGAGAGCAGGCTACTCTGGATAGGGCAGGTGCCTTTGTGTAGTTCCAGTCCCTAGAGAGAGCAGGCTATTCTGGATAGGGCAGCTACCTTTGTGTAGTTCCAGTCCCTAGAGAGAGCAGGCTACTCTGGATAGGGCAGGAACCTTTGTGTAGTTCCAGTCCCTAGAGAGAGCAGGCTACTCTGGATAGGGCAGGAACCGTTGTGTAGTTCGAGTCCCTAGAGAGAGCAGGCTACTCTGGATAGGGCAGGTGCCTTTGTGTAGTTCCAGTCCCTAGAGAGAGCAGGCTACTCTGCATAGGGCAGGTGCCTTTGTGTAGTTCCAGTCCCTAGGGAGAGAGCAGGCTACTCTGGATAGGCCAGGAACCTTTGTGTAGTTCCAGTCCCTAGGGAGAGAGCAGGCTACTCTGGATAGGGCAGGTAACTTTGTGTAGTTCCAGTCCCTCGGGAGAGAGCAGGCTACTCTGGATAGGGCAGGTACCTTTGTGTAGTTCCAGTCCCTAGGGAGAGAGCAGGCTACTCTGGATAGGGCAGGTACCTTTGTGTAGTTCCAGTCCCTAGGGAGAGAGCAGGCTACTCTGGATAGGGAAGGTACCTTTGTGTAGTTCCAGTCCCTAGGGAGAGAGCAGGCTACTCTGGATAGGGCAGGTGCCTTTGTGTAGTTCCAGTCCCTAGAGAGAGCAGGCTACTCTGGATAGGGCAGGTACCTTTGTGTAGTTCCAGTCCCTAGAGAGAGCAGGCTACTCTGGATAGGGCAGGTGCCTTTGTGTAGTTCCACTCCCTAGGGAGAGAGCAGGCTACTCTGGATAGGGCAGGTGCCTTTGTGTAGTTCCAGTCCCTAGGGAGAGCAGGCTACTCTGGATAGGGCAGGTACCTTTGTGTAGTTCCAGTCCCTAGAGAGAGCAGGCTACTCTGGATAGGGCAGGTGCCTTTGTGTAGTTCCAGTCCCTAGAGAGAGCAGGCTACTCTGGATAGGGCAGGTGCCTTTGTGTAGTTCCAGTCCCTAGGGAGAGAGCAGGCTACTCTGGATAGGGCAGGTACCTTTGTGTAGTTCCAGTCCCTAGGGAGAGCAGGCTACTCTGGATAGGGCAGGAACCTTTGTGTAGTTCCAGTCCCTAGGGAGAGAGCAGGCTACTCTGGATAGGGCAGGTGCCTTTGTGTAGTTCCAGTCCCTAGAGAGAGCAGGCTACTCTGGATAGGGCAAGTGCCTTTGTGTAGTTCCAGTCCCTAGAGAGAGCAGGCTACTCTGGATAGGGCAGCAACCTTTGTGTAGTTCCAGTCCCTAGAGAGAGCAGGCTAACCTGGATAGGGCAGGAACCTTTGTGTAGTTCCAGTCCCTAGGGAGAGCAGGCTACTCTGGATAGGGCAGGTGCCTTTGTGTAGTTCCAGTCCCTAGGGAGAGCAGGCTACTCTGGATAGGGCAGGTACCTTTGTGTAGTTCCAGTCCCTAGGGAGAGCAGGCTACTCTGGATAGGGCAGGTGCCTTTGTGTAGTTCCAGTCCCTAGGGAGAGAGCAGGCTACTCTGGATAGGGCAGGAACCTTGGTGTAGTTCCAGTCCCTAGAGGGAGCAGGCTACTCTGGATAGGGCAGGTACCTTTGTGTAGTTCGAGTCCCTAGAGAGAACAGGCTACTCTGGATAGGGCAGGTGCCTTTGTGTAGTTCCAGTCCCTAGAGAGAGCAGGCTACTCTGGATAGGGCAGGTGCCTTTGTGTAGTTCCAGTCCCTAGGGAGAGAGCAGGCTACTCTGGATAGGGCAGGTGCCTTTGTGTAGTTCCAGTCCCTAGAGAGAGCAGGCTACTCTGGATAGGGCAGGTACCTTTGTGTAGTTCCAGTCCCTAGAGAGAGCAGGCTACTCTGGATAGGGCAGGTGCCTTTGTGTAGTTCCAGTCCCTAGAGAGAGCAGGCTACTCTGGATAGGGCAGGTGCCTTTGTGTAGTTCCAGTCCCTAGGGAGAGCAGGCTACTCTGGATAGGGCAGGTACCTTTGTGTAGTTCCAGTCCCTAGTCTGCTAAATGACTAAAATGTAAAATGTAAATGTAGAGAGCGCAGGCTACTCTGGATAGGGCAGGAACCTTTGTGTGGTTCCAGTCCCTAGGGAGAGAGCAGGCTACTCTGGATAGGGCAGGTGCCTTTGTGTAGTTCCAGTCCCTAGGGAGAGAGCAGGCTACTCTGGATAGGGCAGGTACCTTTGTGTGGTTCCAGTCCCTAGGGAGAGAGCAGGCTACTCTGGATAGGGCAGGTACCTTTGTGTAGTTCCAGTCCCTAGGGAGAGAGCAGGCTACTCTGGATAGGGCAGGTACCTTTGTGTAGTTCCAGTCCCTAGAGAGAGCAGGCTACCCTGGATAGCCCATTTAAGCTTAACATCCTTGTCATTTATCGCCCTCCAGGTTCCCTTGGAAAGTTCATCAATGAGCTTGACGCCTTGATATTTTCCTTTCCTGAGGATGGCTCACCCCTCACAGTTCTGGGGGACTTCAACCTCCCTACGTCTACCTTTGACTCATTTCTCTCTGCCTCCTTCTTTCCACTCATCTCCTCTTTTGACCTCACCCTCTCACCGTCCCCCCCTACTCACAAGGCAGGCAATACGCTTCACCTCATCTTTACTAGATGCTGTTCTTCTACTAATCTCACTGCAACTCCCCTCCATGTCTGCGACCACTACTTTGTATCCTTTTCTCTCTCGCTCTCCTCCAACACTACTCACTCTGCCCCTACTCAGATGGTAATGCGCCGTCGCAACCTTCGCTCTCTCTCTCCCGCTACTCTCTCCTCTTCCATCCTATCATCTCTTCCCTCTGCTCAATCCTTCTCCCTCCAATCTCCTGATTCTGCCTCCTCAACCCTCCTCTCCTCCCTTTCTGCATCCTTTGACTCTCTATGTCCCATATCCTCCTGGCCGGCTCGGTCCTCCCCTCCTGCTCCGTGGCTTGACGACTCATTGCGAGCTCACAGAACAGGGCTCCGGGCAGCCGAGCGGAAATGGAGGAAAACTAGACTCCCTGTCATCTTTTCACTCCCTCCTCTCTACATTTTCTTCCTCTGTTTCCGCTGCTAAAGTCACTTTCTACCACTCTAAATTCCAAGCGTCTGCCTCTAACCCTAGGAAGCTCTTTGCCACCTCTCCTCCCTGCTGAATCCTCCTCCCCCTCTCTCTCCAGATAAAATCTTACGACTTGTGACGGCCGGCCGCCCAACAACCTGCCCGCTTGACCCTATCCCCTCCTCTCTTCTCCAGACCATCTCCGGTGACCTTCTCCCTTACCTCACCTCGCTGATCAACTCATCCTTGACCGCTGGCTATGTCCCTTCCGTCTTCAAGAGAGTGAGAGTTGCACCCCTTCTCAAAAAACCAACACTCGATCCCTCTGATGTCAACAACTACAGACCAGTATCCCTTCTTTCTTTTCTCTCCAAAACTATTGAGCGTGCCGTCTTTAGCCAACTCTCTTGCTATATCTCTCAGAATGACCTTCTTGATCCAAACCAGTCAGGTTTCAAGACTGGTCATTCAACTGAGACTGCTCTTCTCTGTGTCACGGAGGCTCTCCGCACTGCTAAAGCTAACTCTCTCTCCTCTGCTCTTGTCCTTCTAGACCTGTCTGCTGCCTTTGATACTGTGAACCATCAGATCCTCCTCTCCACCCTCTCCGAGCTGGGCATCTCCGGCGCGGCTCACTCTTGGATTGCGTCCTACCTGACCGGTCGCTCCTACCAAGTGGCGTGGCGAGAAGCTGTCTCCGCACCACGTGCTCTCACCACTGGTGTCCCCCAGGGCTCAGTTCTAGGCCCTCTCCTATTCTCGCTATACACCAAGTCACTTGGCTCTGTCATATCCTCACATGGCCTCTCCTATCATTGCTACGCTGACGACACACAACTAATCTTCTCCTTTCCCCCTTCTGATAACCAGGTGGCGAATCGCATCTCTGCATGTCTGGCAGACATATCAGTATGGATGACGGATCACCACCTCAAGCTGAACCTTGGCAAGACGGAGCTGCTCTTCCTCCCGGGGAAGGACTGCCTGTTCCATGATCTTGCCATCACGGTTGACAACGCCGTTGTGTCCTCCTCCCAGAGTGCGAAGAGCCTTGGCGTGACCCTGGACAACACCCTGTCGTTCTCCGCTAACATCAAGGCGGTGACCCGATCCTGTAGGTTCATGCTCTACAACATTCGGAGAGTACGACCCTGCCTTACACAGGAAGCGGCACAGGTCCTAATCCAGGCACTTGTCATCTCCCGTCTGGATTACTGCAACTCGCTGTTGGCTGGGCTCCCTGCCTGTGCCACTAAACCCCTACAACTCATCCAGAATGCCGCAGCCCGTCTGGTGTTCAACCTTCCCAAGTTCTCTCACGTCACCCCGCTCCTCCGCTCACTCCACTGGCTTCTAGTTGAAGCTCGCATCTGCTACAAGACCATGGTGCTTGCCTACGGAGCTGTGAGGGGAACAGCACCTCCATACCTTCAGTCCCTACACCCAAACGAGGGCACTGCGTTCATCCACCTCTGGCCTGCTGGCTCCCCTACCTCTGCGGAAGCATAGTTCCCGCTCAGCCCAGTCAAAACTGTTCGCTGCCCTGGCACCCCAATGGTGGAACAAGCTCCCTCACGACGCCAGGACAGCGGAGTCACTCACCACCTTCCGGAGACATTTGAAACCCCACCTCTTTAAGGAATAACTGGGATAGGATAAAGTAATCCTTCTACCCCCCCCCCCCCCCTCTTACTCCAACTCATCCCCCCAAGCCCCCCCACCCACACACAAAAAATATAAGGTGGCTATGAGGTGAATGCACCTATTTGTAAGTCGCTCTGGATAAGAGCGTCTGCTAAATGACGTAAATGTAAATGTAAATGTTCTCCGCTAACATCAAGGCGGTGACCCGATCCTGTAGGTTCATGCTCTACAACATTCGGAGAGTACGACCCTGCCTTACAAGACCATGCTGCCACCATTGTATGTCCCCGGAGTACTAGCTGCCACCGTTGTATGTTATCGATGTTCGTTTGGTTTTGTCTTTATTGTACACCTGTTTCCATTTGGGTTGATGATGTCCCCTATAAGTTTCTCGTTTTGTTAGTCGTGTATTGTGTGTTATTGTTCGCCTGTCATCAGGTACGGCTCGTCGTTTGTATTTTGTATTTCCTGTCGTCGCACTGTACTGTTTTCGTGTGCTTTGGATTACTTGTGTTTTGCGCATTGTTGCGCATAGTCCGCCTCCTATTTTGTTGAGGCCAGTGTCTCTATATTTTTGTGTTCAGTAAAGTCAGTTGAATTTAGGTTCTGTGTCCTGCGTGTGACTCCTCCACCACATCCACATCAGCCACTGTGACACCCTAAAACATCAAACAACATGAATTACATGTCAAAATGCCCGCTGGCTAATGTTAGCTAGCTTGCTAAATAGCTATTTTCGTAAATTAATTTAAAAAACGCATAATCGTTTGTCTCTACATTTTCTAACATTAGTCTCAAATGTATTTTTTTTCATTAATTCATTATGACATAATTACTTACATTTGCTTCCATCCTTGTATTTTTGTCAGCCGTCTTTGCTGAAGCCTGCATTGGGTCGCAGAGCGTCAAATTCGTCATGGGAGTTTTGTCAATCATTCGATATGATTGGTCATCGCCCAGCGTTTGCCGCTGGTGATTTGCATAAAGTTGGGGATTTCTTAACTTTTTCTCCACCCCACGCCATATTCGCTCCGCCCACTCCGCTTCTCACCGCCCAATGGTCTCCGCCCACTCCGCTTCTCACTGCCCCAATGGTCTCCAACCCACTCCGCTTCTCACCGCTTTCCTTCCATTTAAAATCAATAGGATCCTGTGTTTCACAGCGTGGTGCAGCCCCTTCTGCTCTCCAAGCCAAACCGTTAGTATAGTTTTATCTAAAAAGGATAACTTTTTCAATGTTTCACACTTAACATTTTAAAGAAAATTCACTGAGTAGGATGGTCCTCTGAGTAGGATGGTCCGCCCTGTCCTCCTCTGAGTAGGATGGTCCTCCCCGTCCTCCTCTGAGTAGGATGGTCCGCCCTGTCCTCCTCTGAGTAGGATGGTCCTCCCTGTCCTCCTCTGAGTAGGATGGTCCTCCCCGTCCTCCTCTGAGTAGGATGGTCCTCCCTGTCCTCCTCTGAGTAGAATGGTCCTCCCTGTCCTCCTCTGAGTAGAATGGTCCTCCCTGTCCTCCTCTGAGTAGGATGGTCCTCCCCGTCCTCCTCTGAGTAGCCTCACCTGACACAGATCCATTGTCAACACACAGCATGCAGTATGTCTCTAATGTCTCTTCTCCCTGAAAATAATTATTGTCTTTGCTCAGAATCTATGAGGTAAGTTGTCTTATTCTGATTAATTCATTGGGCCAGCCTGTCAGGGGTTATCAGTAGGCCTTGGGTCTGTCCCAAATTGCACCCTATTCCCTATATAGTGCACTACTTTTGACCAGGGCCCATGGGGTGCACTATGTGGGGAAAAGGGTGCCATTTGCGACATAGCCCAGTATGCCTACTAGTATTTCCACATTGCCACCTAGTGGACAATAAAACTGCCTACAGTACATATTTATCAGCAGAAGTATTATTCTCTCCTCTCATATTATCACAATTTCAGGTTTTCAGAGGATTATTCAGAATGATAAATACAAATAATTAAAATGTTCACATTATCAGTCAACTGATATCAGTACACTGGATTGGGTTGTGAGTAACCTAATGTAGCAGGCATATAGAAAAATGGCTGAAACTAGATCCACTACAAGAAAAACAACTGTCGTTCTCGTCTGGACTGGAGGAGTTAAGATGTTAACGTCCAAAACCGCAAGTCTCGTAGCTCTGTTTCCATTTCCCCTGAAAACTGGAACATCCAGTTGTTGGGGACTCGGCCAAGTATGGGTAGCTGCAGTCCAATATGGCGACCGGCGTGTGGACGAGTGGGCGTGTCGAAAGGAGTGCGTGTATGGAAAGCGAATCAGCTAATTGGGCAGATTTGTTGCCAATTAAGACTGTTTTGCGTGGCTGATTGGGCTGCATGACGAGATAAGCCGGTGACCAACGGTGCTGTTTCGGCCTGCCTGCCGACTTGAAGTGCTTCCTACTGGGTATCACGGTCGTGTCGCTGGTGGAAGCTAACGTGGCCGTTTTTTCTCTCACGTTATTTTATTTTCAAGTAGGATAGCAGCCTACACAATAAATAACTAATATTGATAACCATCTAGATGTCACAACCCAATCGAACACCTTTGGGTTGAATTGGAATGCCGACTGCGAGCCAGGCCTAATCGCCCAACATCAGTGCCCGGCCTCACTGATGCACTTGTGGCTGAATGGAAGCAGGTCCCCGCAGCAATGTTCCAACATCTAGTGGAAAGCCTTCCCAGAAGAGTGGAGGCTGTTATAGCAGAAAAGAGGGGGACCAACTCCATCTTAATGCCCATGATTTTGGAATGAGATGTGGGACGAGCAGGTGTCCACATCCTTTTGGTCACGTAGTGCAGCTGCTCCATACAGTAACAATAGACACATGAAAGTACATTCAATCACAAACATCGTACGTGTCCCTACCATTCATAGCCCACCAAATCACAGACTATTTAATCAGACTCCATTGCTTCCCGCAGTTGTGTCAAGTTGGCTGGATGTCCTTTGGGTGGTGGACCATTCTTACACATGGGAAACTGTTGAATGTGAAAAACCCAGCAGCGTTGCAGTTCTTGACACAAACCGTTGCGCCTGGCACCTACTACGACACCTCATTCAAAGGCACTTAAATATTTTGTCTTGCCCATTCAATCTCTGAATGGCACACATACACAATCCATGTCTCAATTGTCTCAAGGCTTAAAAATCCTTCTTTAACCTGTCTCCTCCCCTTCATCTATACTGATTGAAGAGGATTTAACAGGTTACATCAATAAGGGATCATAGCTTTCACCTGGATTCACCTGGTAAGTCTATCTCATGGAAAGAGCAGGTGTTCTTAATGTTTTGTATACTCAGTATATAAATATATATATATATATATATATATATATATATATATATATATATATATATATATATATACAGTGCCTTCGGAAAGTATTCAGACCCCTTGACTTTTCCACATTTTGTTACATTACAGGCATATTCTAAAATTGATTAAAAAAAAAAAATCCTCAGCAATCTACACACAACACCTCATAATGACAAAGCAAAGGCACTATATATACTACAGTATGATGCCATATATCCCTTTGTTTTCTAGAGGGGGACAGGGACTACAGTATGATGCCATATATCCCTCTGTTTTCTAGAGGGGGACAGGGACTACAGTATGATGCCATATATCCCTCTCTTTTCTAGAGGGGGACAGGGACTACAGTATGATGCCATATATCCCTCTGTTTTCTAGAGGGGGACAGGGACTACAGTATGATGCCATATATCCCTCTGTTTTCTAGAGGGGGACAGGGACTACAGCATGATGCCATATATCCCTCTGTTTTCTAGAGGGGGACAGGGACTACAGCATGATGCCATATATCCCTCTGTTTTCTAGAGGGGGACAGGGACTACAGCATGATGCCATATATCCCTCTGTTTTCTAGAGGGGGACAGGGACTACAGCATGATGCCATATATCCCTCTGTTTTCTAGAGGGGGACAGGGACTACAGCATGATGCCATATATCCCTCTGTTTTCTAGAGGGGGACAGGAACTACAGCATGATGCCATATATCCCTCTGTTTTCTAGAGGGGGACAGGGACTACAGTATGATGCCATATATCCCTCTGTTTTCTAGAGGGGGACAGGGACAGTGTGTAATGTGTAATTAACTAAATTGACTTTGTATTTGACGCTGGATGAAGAGCTACAGTCCCTTACGTCCTACAGATGTTCAGTAGAGAAAAACATCCATAGACATGGAGCTACAGCATTATATAGACCACTTCCTACAGGTAACATCCATAGATATGGAGCTACAGCATTATATAGACCACTTCCTACAGGTAACATCCATAGATATGGAGCTACAGAATTATATAGACCACTTCCTACAGGTAACATCCATAGATATGGAGCTACAGCATTATATAGACCACTTCCTACAGGTAACATCCATAGACATGGAGCTACAGCATTATATAGACCACTTCCTACAGGTAACATCCATAGATATGGAGCTACAGCATTATATAGACCACTTCCTACAGGTAACATCCATAGATATGGAGCTACAGCATTATATAGACCACTTCCTACAGGTAACATCCATAGATATGGAGCTACAGCATTATATAGACCACTTCCTACAGGTAACATCCATAGATATGGAGCTACAGCATTATATAGACCACTTCCTACAGGTAACATCCATAGATATGGAGCTACAGCATTATATAGACCACTTCCTACAGGTAACATCCATAGATATGGAGCTACAGCATTATATAGACCACTTCCTACAGGTAACATCCATAGATATGGAGCTACAGCATTATATAGACCACTTCCTACAGGTAACATCCATAGATATGGAGCTACAGCATTATATAGACCACTTCCTACAGGTAACATCCATAGATATGGAGCTGCTACCAGTCAAAAGTTTGGACACACCTACTCATTCAAGGGTTTTTCTTTATTTTTTACTATTTTCTACATTGTAAAATGACAGTGAAGACATCAAAATGATGAAATAACACATATGGAATCATGTAGTAACCAAAAAAGTGTTAAACATATAAACATCTATTTGTGATTCTTCAAATAGCCACCCTTTGCCTTGATGACAGCTTTGCACACTCTTGGCATTCTCTCAACCAGCTTCACCTTGAATGCTTTTCCAACAGTCTTGAAGGAGTTCCCACATATGCTGAGCACTTGTTGGCTGCTTTTCCTTCACTCTGCGGTCCGACTCATCCTAAACCATCTCAATTGGGTGGAGGTCGGGGGAATGTGGAGGCCAGGTCATCTGATGCAGCACGCCATCACTCTCCTTCTTGGTAAAATAGCCCTTACACAGCCTGGAGGTGTGTTGGGTCATTGTCCTGTTGAAAAATAAATGATAGTGGGACTAAGCCCAATCCAGATGGGATGGCGTATCGCTGAAGAATGCTGTGGTAGCCATGCTGGTTAAGTGTGCCTTGAATTCTAAATAAATCACAGACCGTGTCACCAGCAAAGCACCTCCACACCATAACACCTCCTCCTTCATCCTTTACGGTGGGAAATACACATGCGGAGATAATCCGTTCACCCACACCGCGTCTCACAAAGACACAACGGTTGGAACCAAAAATCTCCAATTTGGACTCCAGACAAAGGACACATTTCCACCAGTCTAATGTCCATTGCTCGTGTTTCTTGGCCCAAGCAGGTCTCTTCTTATTATTGGTGTCCTTTAGTAGTGGTTTCTTTGCAGCAATTCGACCATGAACGCCTGATTCACACAGTCCCCTCTGAACAGTTGATGTTGAGATGTGTCTGTGACTTGAACTCTGTGAAGCATTTATTTGGGCTGCAATTTCTGAGGATGGTAACTCTAATTAAGTTATCCTCTGCAGCAGACGTAACTCTGGATCTTCCATTCCTGTGGTTGTCCTTGTGAGAGCCAGTTTCATCATAGCGCTTGATGGTTTTTGCGACTGCGCTTAAAGAAACTTTCAAAGTTCTTGAAATGTTCCATATTGACTGACCTTCATGTCTTAAAGTAATGATGGACTGTTGTTTCTCTCTGCTTATTTGAGCTGTTCTTGCCATAATATTGACTTGGTCTTTTACCAAATAGGGCTATCTTCTGTATACCCCTCTGATATGACGTCTTTTCACAATGTTGTAGGAATTAGGTTAAATTCATTAGATAGGTAACTCTCTTTATAACATTTTTGCCATGCATTTTTCTGGATTTTGTTGTTGTTATTCTGTCTCTCACTGTTCAAATAAACCTACCATTAAAATTATAGACTGATCGTGTCTTTGTCAGTGGGCAAACGTACAAAATCAGCAGGGGATCAAATACTTTTTTTTCCCTCAATGTACATTACTCTTACTGAAAGACTCATGTGAAGGTGAAATTACAGAGGAACTTCTGGATGCAATTAAAGACTAAGTCCGGGAAAACTCTAGGGTTGGATGGCATACCAGTCGAGGTATACCAAACCTTTTTTGATATACTCAGAGGACCGTTATTAGCATGTTTTAACCACTCCTATGTAAATGGTAGATTATCAGACACTCAAGAAGAAGGTCTGATTTCATTATTACTGAAACAGGATACAAGTGGAAAATATAAAGATCCAGTCCAACACTTCTAGCAAAATGTATAGCGCATAGAATTAAAAAGGTATTGTCGGACATTATTCATTCTAATCAGACAGGTTTTTTACATGGAAGATACATTGGAGATAATATAAGGCAAGTACTGGAAACAATAGAACACTATGAAAAATCTGGGAAACCAGGCCTGCTATTCATAGCAGACTTTGAAAAGGCATTTGATAAACTACGACTGGGGTTTATATATAAATGCCTGGAGCATTTCAGTTTTGGACAATCTTTTATGAATTGGGTTAAAATCATGTAAAGTAACCCTAGGTGTAAAATAGTAAATAATGGCTATTTCTCAGAAAGTTGCAAACTGTCAAGAGGAGTGAAACAAGGTTGTCCACTATCGGCATATCTATTTATAATGGCCATCGAGATGTTAGCTATTAAAATCAGATCCAACAATAATATCAAGGGATTAGAAATCCAGGGCTTAAAAACAAAGGTCTCATTGTACGCTGAGGATTCATGCTTTCTTTTAAATCCACAACTTGAATCCCTCCACAGCATCATAGAGGATCTACAGTGAGGAAAAAAGTATTTGATCCCCTGCTGATTTTGTACGTTTGCCCACTGACAAAGACATGATCAGTCTATAATTTTAATGGTACGTTTATTTGAACAGTGAGAGACAGAATAACAACAACAAAAAATCCAGAAAAACGCATGTCAAAAATGTTATAAATTGATTTGCAGGGAAATAAGTATTTGACCCCTCTGCAAAATCCTTGTTGGCAATCACAGAGGTCAGACGTTTCTTGTAGTTGGCCACCAGGTTTGCACACATCTCAGGAGGGATTTCGTCCCACTCCTCTTTGCAGATCTTCTCCAAGTCATTAAGGTTTCGAGGCTGACGTTTGGCAACTCGAACCTTCAACTCCCTCCACAGATTTTCTATGGGATTAAGGTCTGGAGACTGGCTAGGCCACTCCAGGACCTTAACGTGCTTCTTCTTGAGCCAGGCCTTTGTTGCCTTGGCCGTGTGTTTTGGGTCATTGTCATGCTGGAATACCCATCCACGACCCATTTTCAATGCTCTGGCTGAGGGAAGGAGGTTCTCACCCAAGATTTGACGGTACATGACGCCGTCCATTGTCCCTTTGATGTGGTGGAGTTGTCCTGTCCCCTTAGCAGAAAAACACCCCCAAAGCATAATGTTTCCACCTCCATGTTTCACGGTGGGGTTGGTGTTCTTGGGGTCATAGGCAGCATTCCTCCTCCTCCAAACACGGCGAGTTGAGTTGATGCCAAAGAGCTCGTTTTTGGTCTCATCTGACCACAACAATTTCACACAGTTCTCTTCTGAATCATTCAGATGTTCATTGGCAAACTTCAGACGGGCCTGTATATGTGCTTTCTTGAGCAGGGGGAACTTGCGGGCGCTGCAGGATTTCAGTCATTCGCGGCGTAGTATGTTACCAATTGTTTTCTTGGTGACTATGGTCCCAGCTGCCTTGTGATCATTGACAAGATCCTTCCGTGTAGTTCTGGGCTGATTCCTCACTGTTCTCATGATCATTGCAACTCCGAGGTGAGATCTTGCATGGAGCCCCAGGCCGAAGGAGATTGACAGTTCTTTTGTGTTTCTTCCATGTGCGAATAATCGCACCAACTGTTGTCACCTTCTCACCAAGCTGCTTGGCGATGGTCTTGTAGCCCATTCCAGCCTTGTGTAGGTCTACAATCTTGTCCCTGACATCCTTGGAGAGCTCTTTGGTCTTGGCCATGGTGGAGAGTTTGGAATCTGATTGATTGATATCTTCTGTGGACAGATTTCTTTTATACAGGTAACAAACTGAGATTAGGAGCACTCCCTTTAAGAGTGTGCTCCTAATCTCAGCTCGTTACCTGTATAAAATACACCTGGGAGCCAGAAATCTTTGAGAGGGGGTCAAATACTTATTTCCCTCATTAAAATGCAAATCAATTTATAACATTTTTGACATGCGTTTTTCTGGATTTTTTGTTGTTATTCTGTATCTCACTGTTCAAAAAAAACCTACCATTAAAATTATAGACTGCCATTTCTTTGTCAGTGGGCAAACGTACAAAATCAGCAGGGGATCAAATACTTTTTTCCCTCACTGTATATGTATGTATGTATGTATGTATGTATGTGTGTATATGTATGTATGTATGTATGTATGTATGTATGTATGTATGTATGTATGTATGTATGTGTGTATATGTATGTAGGTATATGTATATGTATGTAAGTGTGTATATGTATGTATATATGTATATGTACAGTGGGGAGAACAAGTATTTGATACACTGCCGATTTTGCAGGTTTTCCTACTTACAAAGCATGTAGAGATCTTGTAATTTTTATCATAGGTACACTTCAACTGTGAGAGACGGAATCTAAAATAAAAATCCAGAAAATCACATTGTATGATTTTTAAGTAATTCATTTGCATTTTATTGCATGACATAAGTATTTGATACATCAGAAAAGCAGAACTTAATATTTGGTACAGAAACCTTTGTTTGCAATTACAGAGATCATTCGTTTCCTGTAGGTCTTGACCAGGTTTGCACACACTGCAGCAGGGATTTTGGCCCACTCCTCCATACAGACCTTCTCCAGATCCTTCAGGTTTCGGGGCTGTCGCTGGGCAATACAGACTTTCAGCTCCCTCCAAAGATTTTCTATTGGGTTCAGGTCTGGAGACTGGCTAGGCCACTCCAGGACCTTGAGATGCTTCTTACGGAGCCACTCCTTAGTTGCCCTGGCTGTGTGTTTCGGGTCGTTGTCATGCTTGAAGACCCAGCCACGACCCATCTTCAATGCTCTTACTGAGGGAAGGAGGTTGTTGGCCAAGATCTCGCTATACATGGCCCCATCCATCCTCCCCTCAATACGGTGCAGTCGTCCTGTCCCCTTTGCAGAAAAGCATCCCCAAAGAATGATGTTTCCACCTCCATGCTTCACGGTTGGAATGGTGTTCTTGGGGTTGTACTCATCCTTCTTCTTCCTCCAAACACGGTGAGTGGAGTTTAGACCAAAAAGCTCTATTTTTGTCTCATCAGACCACATGACCTTCTCCCATTCCTCCTCTGGATCATCCAGATGGTCATTGGCAAATTTCAGACGGGCCTGGACATGCGCTGGCTTGAGCAGGGGGACCTTGCATGCGCTGCAGGATTTTAATCCATGACGGTGTTTTGTGTTACTAATGGTTTTCTTTGAGACTGTGGTCCCAGCTCTCTTCAGGTCATTGACCAGGTCCTGCCGTGTAGTTCTGGGCTGATCCCTCACCTTCCTCATGATCATTGATGCCCCACGAGGTGAGATCTTGCATGGAGCCCCAGACCGAGGGTGATTGACTGTCATCTTGAACTTCTTCCATTTTCTAATAATTACGCGGTGTCTTTTATACAGGTAACAAGTTCAAACAGGTGCAGTTAATACAGGTAATGAGTGGAGAACAGGAGGGCTTCTTAAAGAAAAACTAACAGGTCTGTGAGAGCCGGAATTATTACTGGTTGGTAGGTGATCAAATACTTATGTCATGCAATAAAATGCAGGGCCCGGCTTAGGAACCAGGGCCCGTATCAGGAACCAGGGCACGTATCAGGAACCAGGGCCCGTATCAGGAACCAGGGCCCGTATCAGGAACCAGGGCCCGTATCAGGAACCAGGGCCTGGCTTAGGAACCAGGGCCCGTATCAGGAACCAGGGCCCGTATCAGGAACCAGGGCCCGTATCAGGAACCAGGGCCCGTATCAGGAACCAGGGCCTGGCTTAGGAACCAGGGCCCGTATCAGGAACCAGGGCCCGTATCAGGAACCAGGGCCCGTATCAGGAACCAGGGCCCGTATCAGGAACCAGGGCCCGTATCAGGAACCAGGGCCCGTATCAGGAACCAGGGCCCGTATCAGGAACCAGGGCCCGTATCAGGAACCAGGGCCTGGCTTAGGAACCAGGGCCCGTATCAGGAACCAGGGCCCGTATCAGGAACCAGGGTCCGTATCAGGAACCAGGGCCTGGCTTAGGAACCAGGAAACGTATATGGTTCCTGATACGGGCCCTGGTTCCTGATACGGGCCCTGGTTCCTGATACTCCAGGCTGCCAACTGTAAGACCCTGTGAGACATGGCTAGACCCACTCCAGGCTGCCAACTGTAAGACCCTGTGAGACATGGCTAGACCCACTCCAGGCTATGAAATGACAACAGACTGGCTTTGTGTTGCTGGGATTCTATTCATCCACACGGTTGGTTTTAATAATGGGAGGAGTTTGGCCTTTCAAACTTATGTAAACAAGCCTTTTCTATTTACACAGTTAAGACTTTATATTTGATGAAAACGTTGTGTTTGGAATCTGTGGATAGAAATATTTGTGGATTAAAGTTAACATTTACATTTTAGTCATTTAGCAGACGCTCTTATCCAGAGCGCAAAACATTTTAAAAAATGTGTTTTAGCATACTGCCCCCCCCCCCCCCCCCCGTGGGAATGGAACCCACAACCCTGGCGTTGCAAGCGCCATGCTCTACCAACGGAGCTACACAGTAAAATACTGCTACAATCAGATTTCCTTTCAAAAATGATTTGGAATAGACAACTATAGGATAACAGTTTGAGTCAATTCTCAATTTCTTTCATTCCCATTTGGTGGGGGTTCATCACATTGACTTCTATCCAAACCACCAGAGGAATATGCACTACTATAGCTGGCCACCAGATGGTGGAACTGCACAGCACAACATGTTAGACAGAAAAATGGTGAGTGCTCTGTATCAACAGCAGTGTTCCAGTTATCATGATGTTCTGTATCAGCAGCAGTGTTCCAGTTATCATGATGTTCTGTATCAGCAGCAGTGTTTCAGTTATCATGATGTTCTGTATCAGCAGCAGTGTTTCAGTTATCATGATGTTCTGTATCAGCAGCAGTGTTCCAGTTATCATGATGTTCTGTATTAGCAGCAGTGTTCCAGTTATCATGATGTTCTGTATTAGCAGCAGTGTTCCAGTTCAGTTATCATGATGTTCTGTATCAGCAGCAGTGTTTCAGTTATCATGATGTTCTGTATCAGCAGCAGTGTTCCAGTTATCATGATGTTCTGTATTAGCAGCAGTGTTCCAGTTCAGTTATCATGATGTTCTGTATCAGCAGCAGTGTTCCAGTTATCATGATGTTCTGTATCAGCAGCAGTGTTTCAGTTATCATGATGTTCTGTATCAACAGCAGTGTTCCAGTTATCATGATGTTCTGTATCAGCAGCAGTGTTCCAGTTCAGTTATCATGATGTTCTGTATCAGCAGCAGTGTTCCAGTTATCATGATGTTCTGTATCAGCAGCAGTGTTCCAGTTATCATGATGTTCTGTATCAGCAGCAGTGTTCCAGTTATCATGATGTTCTGTATCAGCAGCAGTGTTCCAGGAAAGAGAGTATATAGACCATATGTTTTAGCCACAAAAACATGTAAATGAATTGACATGCATTTAGTAGTGCTCATAATCCCAAACGTAATCCTCCAAAGACTGCATACTTTACATAGGCCTACTCTTCTCAGGAACAAACTCTCTATGTTGGAATCATGATGCATTTCTGTCTGAGTCATCACAGAGGAGTCACACACAGCCCTGCAGATGTCAGCCCCAAAGCCCCATGGGAGTTGACATGTCTCCACTGCTTTCACTATTGATAACTTGGCCTTTGTTTACCAATACAGAAAGACCAGGGAAATCTCCCTGCTCATAGGCTTTGGTTTAATCAGCTTAATCTACCACAATCTCCCATAATACCTTCCCCCTAACCCTTCCCACGTATCGCAGTCGTGTGATTCGATAAAATTAAATGACAAATACTTTACTCAGTGAGGTCACTCCCATAGAATTCTACGGTCACTCCCACCAAGGCCAACTCTAACCCAGGATTATATGAGCTGTGCCTGGCGATGAGATTAGAGTAGGGGAAACCAACATTGAAGCAGCACCAAGTTATCACAGATCATCTGTCTGCTATCAACATCATCAGAATATCTACTACATCTGGCTTGAGCCCAGACGTATCTGTCCAAGTCCACCTCATACAGTTTATACAGTATCTAATTCAAATTCATTTGCAGTTTTAGTAAACCTTCCAAGCAGATACAATGCAATACACATTCAGAGGCAGCTTTCACAAATAGTTAACTCTGAATAACAAACAGAAAGATGCATTTTAAAGTTGGAGGTGATATTAAACTATGACATCCTGTGTGTATCAGGATCTACCTATACATCAGTAAGTCTGTGCTCAACATCCTCCATTGATGTGCATTGATTAGGGTTGCAAAATTCCTGCAATTTTCCCAAAATTCCCCAGTTTTCCAGAAATGTTGGTTGGAAAATTCCTGGAAATACAAGGGAATAAGCAGGAAATCCGGGAATTCTCAAACCAGGATTTCTGGAAAACCAGGAATTTGGGGAAAGTTAACGTAATTTTGCAAACCGTAACATTAGTTACATTACAGTAACATGACGACCTAACCGGCTCCGCACGTGAGCCATCGTGCGCATGTTGACTTTGTCGATCCCCACCAGATGCGTTCAGGACATGCAGGTTAAAATATAAAAAAATAACTGTGAACCAACTACAGTGGGGAAATAAGTATTTAGTCAGCCACCAATTGTGCAAGTTCTCCCACTTAAAAAGATGAGAGAGGCCTGTAATTTTCATCATAGGTACACGTCAACTATGACAGACAAAATGAGAAAAAGAAATCCAGAAAATCACATTGTAGGATTTTTAATGAATTTATTTGCAAATTATGGTGGAAAATAAGTATTTGGTCAATAACAAAAGTTTCTCAATACTTTGTTATATACCCTTTGTTGGCAATGACACAGGTCAAACGTTTTCTGTAAGTCTTCACAAGGTTTTCACACACTGTTGCTGGTATTTTGGCCCATTCCTCCATGCAGATCTCCTCTAGAGCAGTGATGTTTTGGGGCTGTCGCTGGGCAACACGGACTTTCAACTCCCTCCAAAGATTTTCTATGGGGTTGAGATCTGGAGACTGGCTAGGCCACTCCAGGACCTTGAAATGCTTCTTACGATGCCACTCCTTCGTTGCCCGGGCGGAGTGTTTGGGATAATTGTCATGCTGAAAGACCCAGCCACGTTTAATCTTCAATGCCCTTGCTGATGGAAGGAGGTTTTCACTCAAAATCTCACGATACATGGCCCCATTCATTCTTTCCTTTACACAGATCAGTCGTCCTGGTCCCTTTGCAGAAAAACAGCCCCAAAGCATGATGTTTCCACCCCCATGCTTCACAGTAGGTATGGTGTTCTTTGGATGCAACTCAGCATTCTTTGTCCTCCAAACATGACGAGTTGAGTTTTTATCAAAAAGTTCTATTTTGGTTTCATCTGACCATATGACATTCTCCCAATCCTCTTCTGGATCATCCAAATGCACTCTAGCAAACTTCAGACGGGCCTGGACATGTACTGGCTTAAGCAGGAGGACACGTCTTGCACTGCAGGATTTGAGTCCCTGGCGGCGTAGTGTGTTACTGATGGTAGGCTTTGTTGCTTTGGTCCCAGCTCTCTGCAGGTCATTCACTAGGTCCCCCCGTGTGGTTCTGGGATTTTTGCTCACCGTTCTTGTGATCATTTTGACCCCACGGGGTGAGATCTTGCGTGGAGCCCCAGATCGAGGGAGATTATCAGTGGTCTTGTATGTCTTCCATTTCCTAATAATTGCTCCCACAGTTGATTTCTTCAAACCAAGCTGCTTACCTATTGCAGATTCAGTCTTCCCAGACTGGTGCAGGTCTACAATTTTGTTTCTGGTGTCCTTTGACAGCTCTTTGGTCTTGGCCATAGTGGAGTTTGGAGTGTGACTGTTTGAGGTTGTGGACAGGTGTCTTTTATACTGATAACAAGTTCAAACAGGTGCCATTAATACTGGTAACAAGTGGAGGACAGAGGAGCCTCTTAAAGAAGAAGTTACAGGTCTGTGAGAGCCAGAAATATTGCTTGTTTGTAGGTGACCAAATACTTATTTTCCACCATAATTTGCAAATAAATTCATTAAAAATCCTACAAATGTGATTTTCTGGAGAAAAAAATGCTCAATTTGTATGTCATAGTTGACGTGTACCTATGATGAAAATTACAGGCCTCTCTCATCTTTTTAAGTGGGAGAACTTGCACAATTGGTGGCTGACTAAATACTTTTTTTCCCCACTGTATAATCATCACATAAAAGTTGCTGGATATTGGCGGGACCTGGAACACCCTGTCGTACAGGTCAATCCAGAGCATCTCAAACATGCTCAATGGATGACATGTCTGGTGAGTATGCTGGTCATGAAAGAATTGTGTACAGATCTTGCGACATGGGGCCGTGCATTATCATGCTGAAACATGAGGTGATGGCGGTGGATGAATGGTACGACAATGGGCCTCAGGATCTTGTCACAGTATCTCTGTGCATTCAAATTGCCATCGATAAAATGCAATTGTGTTTATTTTCCGCAGCTTATGCCTGCCCATACCATAACCCCACCGCCACCATGGGGCACTCTGTTCACAATGTTGACATCAGCAAAACGCTTGCCCTCTGTCTGCCATCTGTCCGGTACAATTCAAACCGTGATTAATCCGTGAAGAGTACACTTCTCCAGCGTGCCAGTGTCCATCGAAGGTGAGCATTTGCCCACTGAAGTCGGTTACGACGCCGAACTGCAGTCAGGTCAAGACCCTGGTGAGGATGACGAGCACGCAGATGAGCTTCCCTGAGAAGGTTTCTGACAGTTTGTGCAAATAAATGCTTCACAAATAAATGCTTCACAGAGTTCAAGTAACAGACACATCTCAACATCAACGGTTCAGAGGAGACTGTGTGAATCAGGCCCTCATGGTCGAATTGCTGCAAAGAAACCACTACTAAAGGACACCAATAAGAAGAAGAGACTTGCTTGGGCCAAGAAACACGAGCAATGGACATTAGACCGGTGGAAATGTGTCCTTTGGTCTGGAGTCCAAATTTGAGATTTTTGGTTCCAACCGCTGTGTCTTTGTGAGACGCGGTGTGGGTAAATGGATGATCTCCGCATGTATATTTCCCACCGTGAAGCATGGAGGAGGAGGTGTTATGGTGTGGGGGTGCTTTGCTGGTGACACGGTCTGTGATTTATTTAGAATTCAAGGCACACTTAACCAGCATGGCTACCACAGCATTCTGGAGCAATACACCATCCCATCTGGTTTGGGCTTAGTGGGACTATCATTTGTTTTTCAACAGGACAATGACCCAACACACCTCCAGGCTGCGTATGGGCTATTTGACCAAGAAGGAGAGTGATGGAGTGCTGCATCAGATCCCCTGACCTCCATAATCACCCGACCTCAATCAAATTGAGATGGTTTGGGATGAGTTGGACCGCAGAGTGAAGGAAAAGCAGCCAACAAATGCTCAGCATATGTGGGAACTCCTTCAAGACTGTTGGAAAAGCATTCCAGGTGAAGCTGGTTGAGCGAATGCCATGAATGTGCAAAGCTGTCATCAAGGCAAATGGTGGCTATTTGAAGAATCTCAAATATAAAATATATTTTGATTTGTTTAACTTTTTTGGTTATTACATGATTCCATATGTGTTATTTCATAGTTTTGATGTCTTCACTATTATTCTACAATGTAGAAATTAGTAAAAATAAAATAAAAACCCTTGAATGAGTAGGTGTGTCCAAACTTTTGACCGGTAGTGTATGCTCGTAAAAACCAATGTGTAGATGGGAGAGGTGGAACTTGCAGCGCGTCAAGCGTCTAAAATGGAACCAGAAGTTTCGATGAAATGATTGAATAACATGTGTACATTTATTTTTGCAACGCTCGCCCAACGCGGGCGGCCTGGTCGGAATGTTACACACGCATGTTGATTTTGTCACGCCAGACGCAATCAGGACACACAGGTTGAAATATCAAAACAAACTCTGAACCAACTATATTATTTTGGGAATTTGGTCGAAACACATGTTGATACAACAGTAGCTAGGATGGGAAGAAGTCTGTCCGTAATAAAGCTCTGCTCTGCCTTCTTAACAACACTATCAACAAGGCAGGTCCTACAGGCCCTAGTTTTGTCGCACCTGGACTACTGTTCAGTCG
>CM062479.1:1552481-1581054 GCA_031479575.1 Coregonus ussuriensis | reverse complement strand
GATAACTGACTGCACACATTAACTGGATAACTGACTGCACACATTAACTGGATAACTGACTGCACACATTAACTGGATAACTGACTGCACACATTAACTGGATAACTGACTGCACACATTAACTGGATAACTGACTGCACACATTAACTGGATAACTGACTGCACACATTAACTGGATAACTGACTGCACACATTAACTGGATAACTGACTGCACACATTAACTGGATAACTGACTGCACACATTAACTGGATAACTGACTGCACACATTAACTGGATAACTGACTGGACACATTAACTGGATAACTGACTGGACACATTAACTGGATAACTGACTGGACACATTAACTGGATAACTGACTGCACACATTAACTGGATAACTGACTGGACACATTAACTGGATAACTGACTGGACACATTAACTGGATAACTGACTGGACACATTAACTGGATAACTGACTGCACACATTAACTGGATAACTGACTGCACACATTAACTGGATAACTGACTGCACACATTAACTGGATAACTGACTGGACACATTAACTGGATAACTGACTGCACACATTAACTGGATAACTGACTGCACACATTAACTGGATAACTGACTGCACACATTAACTGGATAACTGACTGCACACATTAACTGGATAACTGACTGCACACATTAACTGGATAACTGACTGCACACATTAACTGGATAACTGACTGCACACATTAACTGGATAACTGACTGCACACATTAACTGGATAACTGACTGCACACATTAACTGGATAACTGACTGCACACATTAACTGGATAACTGACTGCACACATTAACTGGATAACTGACTGCACACATTAACTGGATAACTGACTGGACACATTAACTGGATAACTGACTGCACACATTAACTGGATAACTGACTGGACACATTAACTGGATAACTGACTGGACACATTAACTGGATAACTGACTGCACACATTAACTGGATAACTGACTGCACACATTAACTGGATAACTGACTGCACACATTAACTGGATAACTGACTGCACACATTAACTGGATAACTGACTGCACACATTAACTGGATAACTGACTGCACACATTAACTGGATAACTGACTGCACACATTAACTGGATAACTGACTGGACACATTAACTGGATAACTGACTGCACACATTAACTGGATAACTGACTGGACACATTAACTGGATAACTGACTGCACACATTAACTGGATAACTGACTGCACACATTAACTGGATAACTGACTGCACACATTAACTGGATAACTGACTGCACACATTAACTGGATATTATTATCGCTTTATTCCTCTCTTCATGGGTTTGCTGAGGGCTACAAGACTACAAGCTACAGCTTCAAGGCTACAGCTACAAGGAGCTACAAGCAACAAGGCTACAGAGGCTCGGCTACAAGGACTACAGCTACAAGGCAAGGGCTACAGCTACAAGGCTACAACAAAGCAAACAATGCAACACTTACAGCTACCAACCAAGGCTTACGGCTAGCTACAAGGCTACAAGGCTACGGCTACAAGGCTACAGCTACAGGGCTACAAGGCTACAGCTACAAGGCTATACAGCTACAAGGCTACGGCCTAAGGCTACAGCTACAAAATGGTACAAGCTACAAATGCTACAAGGCTACGGCTTACAAGGGCTACAGCTACAAGGCTACAAGGCTACACAGCTACAAGGCTACAGCTACAAGGCTACAGCTCAGGCTTAACAGCTACAAAGGGGCTACAGCTACAAGGCTACCGGCTACAAGGCTACAGCTACAAGGCTACAAGGCAATACAAGGCTACAAGGCTACAAAACTACAGCTACAAGGCTACAGCTACAAGGCTACAGGCTACAAGGGGGGGGGGGGGGGTGGGACTAGCAAGGCTACAATGCTACAAGGCTACAGCTACAAGCTACAGGGCTACAGCTACAAGGCTACAGCTACAAGGCTACGGCTACAAGGCTACAGCTACAAGGCTACAGCTACAAGGCTACAAGGAATACAGCTACAAAACTCGGCTACAAGGCTACAGCTACAAGGCATTACAGCACAAGGCTACAGCTACAAGGCTACAAGGCTACAGCTACAAGGCTACAGCTACAAGGCTACAGCTACAAGGCTATAAAACAAGGCTACAGCTACAAGGCTACAGCTACAAGGCTACAGCTACAAGGCTACAGCTACAAGGCTACAAGGCTAAGCAGCTACAAGGCTACGGCTACAAGGCTATACAGCTACAAGGCTACAGCTACAAGCTACAGCTACAAGTCTACAAGGCTACAAGGCTACAGCGTACAAGGTGACAGGCTACAAGGCTACAGCTACAAAGGCTACAAGGCTACAGCATACAAGGCTACAGCTACAAGGCCTACAGCTACAAGGCTACAGCTACAAGGCTACAGGCTACAGCTACAAGGCTACAAGGCTACAGGCTACAAGCTACAAGGCTACAAGCTACAAGGCTACAGCTACAAGGCTACAGCTACAAGGCTACAAGGCTACAAGGCTACAAGGCTACAGCTACAAGGCTACAGGCTACAAGGCTACAGCTACAAGGCTACAAGGCTACAAGGCTAAGGCTACAAGGCTACAGCTACAAGGCTACAGCTACAAGGCTAAGGCTAAGGCTACAAGCTACAAGGCTACAAGGCTACAAGGCTACAGCTACAAGGGCCTCAGCTACAAGGCTACAGCTACAAGGCTACAAGCTACAAGCTACAAGGCTACAGCTACAAGGCTACAGCTACAAGGCTACAAGGCTACAGCTACAAGGCTACAGCTACAAGGCTACAGCTACAAGGCTACAGCTACAAGGCTACAGCTACAAGGCTACAAGGCTACAGCTACAAGGCTACAGCTACAAGGCTACAGCTACAAGGCTACAGCTACAGGCTACAAGGCTACAGGCTACAAGGCTACAAGGCTACAGCTACAAGGCTACAAGGCTACAGCTACAAGCTAAGCTACAAGGCTACAGCTACAAGGCTACAGCTACAAGGCTACAAGGCTACAGCTACAAGGCTACAGCTACAAGGCTACAGCTACAAGGCTACAGCTACAAGGCTACAAGGCTACAGCTACAAGGCTACAGCTACAAGGCTACAGCTACAAGGCTACAGCTACAAGGCTACAAGGCTACAGCTACAAGGCTACAGCTACAAGGCTACAAGGCTACAGCTACAAGGCTACAGCTACAAGGCTACAAGGCTACAGCTACAAGGCTACAGCTACAAGGCTACAAGGCTACAGCTACAAGGCTACAGCTACAAGGCTACAGCTACAAGGCTACAGCTACAAGGCTACAGCTACAAGGCTACAAGGCTACAGCTACAAGGCTACGGCTACAAGGCTACAGCTACAAGGCTACAGCTACAAGGCTACGGCTACAAGGCTACAGCTACAAGGCTACAGCTACAAGGCTACAGCTACAAGGCTACAAGGCTACAGCTACAAGGCTACAGCTACAAGGCTACAGCTACAAGGCTACAGCTACAAGGCTACAAGGCTACAAGGCTACAAGGCTACAAGGCTACAAGGCTACAGGCTACAAGCTACAAGGCTACAGCTACAAGGCTACAAGGCTACAGCTACAAGGCTAAGCAACACGTCTACAAGGCTACAGCTACAAGGCTAAGCAACAAGTCTACAAGGCTACAGCTACAAGGCCACAGCTACAAGGCTACAGCTACAAGGCTACAGCTACAAGGCTACAAGGCTACAGCTACAAGGCTACAGCTACAAGGCTACGGCTACAAGGCTACAGCTACAAGGCTACAGCTACAAGGCTACAGCTACAAGGCTACAGCTACAAAGCTACAAGGCTACAAGGCTACGGCTACAAGGCTACAAGGCTACAGCTACAAAGCTACAAGGCTACAGCTACAAGGCTACAAGGCTACAGCTACAAGGCTACAGCTACAAGGCTACAAGGCTACAGCTACAAGGCTAGGCAACAAGTCTACAAGGCTACAGCTACAAGGCTACAAGGCTACAAGGCTAAGCAACAAGTCTACAAGGCTACAGCTACAAGGCTAAGCAAAAAGTCTACAAGGCTACAGCTACAAGGCCACAGCTACAAGGCTACAGCTACAAGGCTACAGCTACAAGGCTACAAGGCTACAAGGCTACAAGGCTACAAGGCTACAAGGCTACAGCTACAAAGCTACAAGGCTACAGCTACAAGGCTACAAGGCTACAGCTACAAGGCTACAGCTACAAGGCTACAAGGCTACAGCTACAAGGCTACAAGGCTACAAGGCTACAGCTACAAGGCTAAGCAACACGTCTACAAGGCTACAGCTACAAGGCTACGGCTACAAGGCTACAGCTACAAGGCTACAGCTACAAGGCTACGGCTACAAGGCTACAGCTACAAGGCTACAGCTACAAGGCTACAGCTACAAGGCTACAAGGCTACAGCTACAAGGCTACAGCTACAAGGCTACAGCTACAAGGCTACAAGGCTACAGCTACAAGGCTACAGCTACAAGGCTACAGCTACATGGCTACAGCTACAAGGCTACAAGGCTACAGCTACAAGGCTACGGCTACAAGGCTACAGCTACAAGGCTACAGCTACAAGGCTACAGCTACAAGGCTACAAGGCTACAAGGCTACAAGGCTACAATGCTACAAGGCTACAAGGCTACAAGGCTACAGCTACAAAGCTACAAGGCTACAGCTACAAGGCTACAGCTACAAGGCTACAGCTACAAAGCTACAAGGCTACAAGGCTACGGCTACAAGGCTACAAGGCTACAGCTACAAAGCTACAAGGCTACAGCTACAAGGCTACAAGGCTACAGCTACAAGGCTACAGCTACAAGGCTACAAGGCTACAGCTACAAGGCTAAGCAACAAGTCTACAAGGCTACAGCTACAAGGCTACAAGGCTACAAGGCTAAGCAACAAGTCTACAAGGCTACAGCTACAAGGCTAAGCAAAAAGTCTACAAGGCTACAGCTACAAGGCCACCGCTACAAGGCTACAGCTACAAGGCTACAGCTACAAGGCTACAAGGCTACAAGGCTACAAGGCTACAAGGCTACAAGGCTACAGCTACAAAGCTACAAGGCTACAGCTACAAGGCTACAAGGCTACAGCTACAAGGCTACAGCTACAAGGCTACAAGGCTACAGCTACAAGGCTACAAGGCTACAAGGCTACAGCTACAAGGCTAAGCAACACGTCTACAAGGCTACAGCTACAAGGCTAAGCAACAAGTCTACAAGGCTACAGCTACAAGGCCACAGCTACAAGGCTACAGCTACAAGGCTACAGCTACAAGGCTACAAGGCTACAGCTACAAGGCTACAGCTACAAGGCTACAGCTACAAGGCTACGGCTACAAGGCTACAGCTACAAGGCTACAGCTACAAGGCTACAGCTACAAAGCTACAAGGCTACAAGGCTACGGCTACAAGGCTACAAGGCTACAGCTACAAAGCTACAAGGCTACAGCTACAAGGCTACAAGGCTACAGCTACAAGGCTACAGCTACAAGGCTACAAGGCTACAGCTACAAGGCTAAGCAACAAGTCTACAAGGCTACAGCTACAAGGCTACAAGGCTACAAGGCTAAGCAACAAGTCTACAAGGCTACAGCTACAAGGCTAAGCAAAAAGTCTACAAGGCTACAGCTACAAGGCCACCGCTACAAGGCTACAGCTACAAGGCTACAGCTACAAGGCTACAAGGCTACAGCTACAAGGCTACAAGGCTACAGCTACAAGGCTACAGCTACAAGGCTATAGCTACAAGGCTACGGCTACAAGGCTATGGCTACAAGGCTACAGCTACAAGGCTACAAGGCTACGGCTACAAGGCTACAAGGCTACAGCTACAAGGCTACAGCTACAAGGCTAAACAACACGTCTACAAGGCTACAGCTACAAGGCTAAGCAACAAGTCTACAAGGCTACAGCTACAAGGCTACAAGTCTACAAGGCTATAGCGACAAGGCTACAGCGACAAGGCTACAGCCACAAGGCTACAGCTAGAGCCATGGCTGCACGGCAGAGCAATCTGCCTCAATTATTTACCAGCCAGGGCATGCACTCTTCTGTTGAGAATGAGGAATGGGCAGAGAGAGGGAGAGAGGGAGCGAGAGAGAGGGCATGTCTGTGTGTATCCACCAGAGAGCGTGTGGTGGTCTAGAGACAGAGAGATTCTCTGTGAGGCGTCTGTAAAAGACAGGGGGACAAACACCTACCTGGAGGTGACAGCATTCCCTCCCAAATAGGCCCCCTTAGACACAGCTATGACAAAACAACCAACAGAAGTGTAGAAACCTACCAAAAAACAATTAGGCAACAACAAATTAAATCCCTTTTCGACAACTTACTGGACAAAACGTTTCACTGTAATAGTGAAGGTGTAAACTTGTCAGTAGAAAACCTAAACAATATATTTGACCTCTCAGCTTCCCTATCAAATCTAAAAATGTCAAGCAGACAACCTAAGAAAATGAACAACGACGACAAATGGTTTGATGAGGAATGCAAAATCCTAAGAAAGAAATTGAGAAACATATCCAACCAAAAACACAGAGACCCAGAAAACCTGAGCCTACGCCTTCACTATGGTGAATCACTAAAACAATACAGAAATACACTACGGAAAAAGAAGGAACAGCACGTCAGAAATCAGCTCAATGTAATTGAAGAATCCATAGAATCTAACCACTTCTGGGAAAATTGGAAAACACTAAACAAACAACAACATGAAGAGCTATCTATCCAAACGGAGATGTATGGATAAACCACTTCTCCAATCTTTTTGGCCCTATAACAAAGAACAAACAGCAAAAACATATAGATATATTTAAATAGAAATCTTAGAATCAGCTATTAAAGACTACCAGAACCCACTGGATTATCCAATTACATTGAATGAACTACAGGACAAAATACAAACCCTCCAACCCAAAAAGGCCTGTGGTGTTGATGGTATCCTCAATGAAATGATAAAATATACAGACCACAAATTCCAATTGGCTATACTTAAACTCTTTAACATCATCCTTAGCTGATGCCATTCCCCAATATTTGGAACCAAGGACTGATCAACCCAATCCACAAGAGTGGAGACAAAGTTGTCTTCTCATGCAGCGACAAGGCTACAAGGCCTTCAAAAAAGCTTTTGACTCAATTTGGCATGAGGGTCTGCTATACAAATTGATGAAAAGCGGTGTTGGGGGAAAAACATACGACATTATAAAATCCATGTACACGTGGGGTGAGACAGGGATGCAGCTTAAGCCCCACCCTCTTCAACATATATATCAACGAATTGGCGAGGGCACTAGAACAGTCTGCAGCACCCGGCCTCACCCTACTAGAATCTGAAGTCAAATGTCTATTGTTTTCTGATGATCTGGTGCTTCTGCCCCCAACCAAGGAGGGCCTACAGCAGCACCTAGATCTTCTGCACAGATTCTGTCAGACCTGGGCCCTGACAGTTAATCTCAGTAAGACAAAAATAATGGTGTTCCAAAGAAAAATATGTTTCCCTAGAGCACACAACAACTGTACATAACGGCCAGAACATCAGCACCACAAGTAACTTCCACAAAGCTATGAATGATCTGAGAGACAAGGCGAGAAGGGCCTTCTATGCCATCAAAAGGAACATAAAATTCAACATCCCAATAAGGATCTGGCTAAAAATACTTGAATCAGTTATAGAACCCATTGCCCTTTATGGTTGTGAGGTCTGGGGTCCGTTCACCAACCAATAATTCACTAAATGGGCAAAAGTTCAAATTGAGACTGAATGCAGAATTCAGCAAAAATATCCTCTGTGTACAACGTAAAACACCAAATAATGCATGCAGAGCAGAATTATGCCGATACCCACTAATTATCAAAATCCAGAAAAGAGCCATTAAATTCTACAACCACCTAAAAGGAAGCGATTCCCAAACCTTCCACAACAAAGCCATCACCTACAAAGAGATTAACCTGGAGAAGAGTTACATACTACAATTGAACTTCTAGTAGGTAACCAATGAAGCTGTGCCATATTAAATTAATTGAACTTCTAGTATGTAACCTACGAAGCTGTGCCATATTAAATGTTATTGGTTTGAAATGGTTGTTTGGTCTCTACTTCACTCTGCCTGCTCAACCCGCTGGGTGGTGTGTGTGTGTGTGTGTGTGTGTGTATGTGTGTGTGTGTGTGTGTGTGTGTGTGTGTGTGTGTGCAGTGCTATATGAAGCAGGACATCTCTCTAAGGACATCCATAGAGTCTAATAATATAATAATAATATGCCATTTAGCAGACACTTTTATCCAAAGCGACATACAGTCATGTGTGCATAAATTGTTACGTATGGGTGGTCCCGGGGATCGAACCCACTACCCTGGCGTTACAAGCGCCGTGCTCTACCAGCTGAGCTACAGAGGACCACTACTGGACCACTACTGAGGGGAAAAAGTATTTGATCCCCTGCTGATTTTGTACGTTTGCCCACTGACAAAGACATGATCAGTCTATAATTTTAGTGGTAGGTTTATTTGAACAGTGAGAGACAGAATAACAACAAACAAATCCAGAAAAACGCATGTCAAAAATGTTATAAATTGATTTGCATTTTAATGAGGGAAATAAGTATTTGACCCCCTCTCAATCAGAAAGATTTCTGGCTCCCAGGTGTCTTTTATACAGGTAACAAGCTGAGATTAGGAGCACACTCTTAAAGGGAGTGCTCCTAATCTCAGCTTGTTACCTGTAGAAAAGACACCTGTCCACAGAAGCAATCAATCAATCAGATTCCAAACTCTCCACCATGGCCAAGACCAAAGAGCTCTCCAAGGATGTCAGGGACAAGATTGTAGACCTACGCAAGGCTGGAATGGGCTACATGACCATCGCCAAGCAGCTTGGTGAGAAGGTGACAACAGTTGGTGCGATTATTCGCAAATGGAAGAAACACAAAATAACTGTCAATCTCCCTCGGCCTGGGGCTCCATGCAATAACTAATCTTCTCCTTTCCCCCTTCTGATAACCAGGTGGCGAATCGCATCTCTGCATGTCTGGCAGACATATCAGTATGGATGACGGATCACCACCTCAAGCTGAACCCTGGCAAGACGGAGCTGCTCTTCCTCCCGGGGAAAGACTGCCCGTTCCATGATCTCGCCATCACGGTTGACAACTCCGTTGTGTCCTCCTCCCAGAGTGCGAAGAGCCTTGGCGTGACCCTGGACAACACCCTGTCGTTCTCCGCTAACATCAAGGCGGTGATCCGATCCTGCAGGTTCATGCTCTACAACATTCTGAGAGTACGACCCTGCCTTACACAGGAAGCGGCACAGGTCCTAATCCAGGCACTTGTCATCTCCCGTCTGGATTACTGCAACTCGCTGTTGGCTGGGCTCCCTGCCTGTGCCATTAAACCCCTACAACTCATCCAGAATGCCGCAGCCCGTCTGGTGTTCAACCTTCCCAAGTTCTCTCACGTCACCCCCCTCCTCCGCACACTCCACTGGCTTCCAGTTGAAGCTCGCATCCGTTACAAGACCATGGTGCTTGCCTATGGAGCAGTGAGGGGAACGGCACCTCCGTACCTTCAGGCTCTGATCAGTCCCTACACCCAAACGAGGGCATTGCGTTCATCCACCTCTGGCCTGCTGGCTCCCCTTCCTCTGCGGAAGCATAGTTCCCGCTCAGCCCAGTCAAAACTGTTCGCTGCTCTGGCACCCCAATGGTGGAACAAGCTCCCTCACGACGCCAGGACAGCGGAGTCACTCACCACCTTCCGGAGACATTTGAAACCCCACCTCTTTAAGGAATACCTGGGATAGGATAAAGTAATCCTTCTACCCCCACCCCCTCCCCCACCCCCCATAAAAAAAATTGGAAAGTGGTTATCCCACTAGCTATAGGGTGAATGCACCAATTTGTAAGTCGCTCTGGATAAGAGCGTCTGCTAAATGACGTAAATGTGCCCTTGAGCAAGGCACTTAACCCTAATTGCTCCTGTAAGTCGCTCTGGATAAGAGCGTCTGCTAAATGACTAAAATGTAAATGTAAAATGTAAGATCTCACCTCATGGAGTTGCAATGATCATGAGAACGGTGAGGAATCAGCCCAGAACTACACAGGAGGATCTTGTCAATGATCTCAAGGCAGCTGGGACCATAGTCACCAAGAAAACAATTGGTAATACACTACGCCATGAAGGACTGAAATCCTGCAGCGCACACAAGGTCCCCCTGCTCAAGAAAGCACATATACATGCCCGTCTGAAGTTTGCCAATGAACATCTGAATGATTCAGAGGAAAACTGGGTGAAAGTGTTGTGGTCAGATGAGACCAAAATGGAGCTCTTTGGCATCAACTCAACTCGCCGTGTTTGGAGGAGGAGGAATGTTGCCTATGTCCCCAAGAACACCATCCCCACCGTCAAACATGGAGGTGGAAACATTATGATTTGGGGGTGTTTTTCTGCTAAGGGGACAGGACAACTTCACCGCATCAAAGGGACGATGGACGGGGCCATGTACCGTCAAATCTTGGGTGAGAACCTCCTTCCCTCAGCCATGGCATTGAAAATAGGTCGTGGATGGGTATTCCAGCATGACAATGACCCAAAACATATGGCCAAGGCAACAAAGGAGTGGGTCAAGAAGAAGCACATTAAGGTCCTGGAGTGGCCTAGCCAGTCTCCAGACCTTAATCCCATAGAAAATCTGTGGAGGGAGCTGAAGGTTCGAGTTGCCAAACGTCAGCCTTGAAACCTTAATGACTTGGAGAAGATCTGCAAAGAGGAGTGGGACAAAATCCCTCCTGAGATGTGTTAAAATGCAATGCAAATCAATTTATAAAATTTTTGACATGCATTTTTCTGGATTGTTTTGTTGTTATTCTGTCTCTCACTGTTCAAATAAACCTATCATTAAAATTATAGACTGATCATTTCTTTGTCAGTGGGCAAACGTACAAAATCAGCAGGGGATCAAATACTTTTTTCCCTCACTGTACTCTGGTATCTACAAACTCTCCATGTTTCCAGGAATTCCGTCACATAGAGTGCCTTCAGAAAGTATTCAGACCCCTTGACTTTTCCAACATTTTGTTACGTTACAGCCTTATTCTAAAATGGAATACATATTTATTTTATTTATGTAAATAAGGTATTTTAATTTTTTATAAATGTGCAAATATTTCTAAAAACCTGTTTTCGCTTTGCCATTATCGGGTATTGTGTGTAGATTGATGCGGAAAACAATTAATTTAATTTGTTTTAGAAGAAGGCTGTAACGTAACAAAATGTGGAAGAAGTCAAGGGATCTGAATACTTTCTGAAGGCACTGTATAGTCCTGTTCATCTAAAGTAGAAATGGTTTTTGTTTCACTATTGTGACCGATGGGATTAAATTGGTTAAAACACCAATGGTTTCATGGTGACATCCCTGAGCAGTTTCCTTCCTGTCGCAGTTTCCTTCCTGTGCTGCAGCTCAGTTCAGAAGGACGACTGTATCTTTTTTCGTGTCCGGGTGGTTTAATACATAATCCACAGCATCATTATTAACTTGACCATGCTTAAAGAGATATTCAATGTCTTGATTTGTTATTGTTACCCATCTACCAATCACTGTCCTTCTTTCTGAGGCTTTCAAAAAGCTCCCTGGTCTTTGTAGTTGAATCTGTGCTTGAAATTTAATACTTGACTTAGGGACTTCACAGATGTTGTATGTCTGGGGGACGGAGGAAGGGGGACAGAGGAAGGGGGACAGAGGAAGGGGGACAGAGGAAGGGGGACAGAGGAAGGGGGACGGAGGAAGGGGGACGGAGGAAGGGGGACGGAGGAAGGGGGACGGAGGAAGGGGGACAGAGGAAGTGGGGCAGAGGAAGGGGGACAGAGGAAGGGGGACAGAGGAAGGGGGACAGAGGAAGGGGGACAGAGGAAGGGGGACAGAGGAAGGGGTAGTCATTCAGAAATCATCAACCCCTATTATTCAGAGGTGGAAAAAGTACCCAGTCGTCATACTTGAGTAAAAGTAAAGACGCCTTAGTAGAAAATGACTAAAGTAAAAGTGAAAGTCACCCAGTAAAATAATACTTGAGTAAAAGTCTAAAAGTATTTGGTTTTAAATATACTTAATTATCAAAAAGTAAATGTAATTGCTAAAATATACTTAAGAATCTAAAGTAAAAGTACAAATCATTTCAAATTCCTTATATTAAGCAAACCAGATGGCGCCATAATATTGTTTTTTTTAATTTACGGAAAGCTAGGGTGGAAAGCACTCCTCTCCTCTCCTCTCCTCTCCTCTCCTCTCCTCTCCTCTCCTCTCCTCTCCTCTCCTCTCCTCTCCTCTCCTCTCCTCTCCTCTCCTCTCCTCTCCTCTCCTCTCCTCTCCCCTGCTCGCCTTGCTGTGAGTGCAAGCCTGTTGTTACCGTTGTGTCTCGTCTCTCACTGGTCTCTGTCAGGATCCTCTGTTTATAATGTGCAACCTTGTAGCTATAAATGTTTGCCTTGGGGTAAGTTGCACCAATGGTTGAGCAAATGTCAAGTGGAGCAAACTGAAGTGTTTTCTTCCCGGGCGTAATGCAAAACTAGGATATGAGGTAACAACAGGGCCAGTGTTTCCTAGGCGCTAAAGCTGCAAATCCTGGTTTTTATATTGTAATAAAAAATATTCAGGTTGTTGTCAGCCAGAAAGGTAGCAAACTGTTTTTTAGACAAGCTATGTTTTTAAAAATGTAATGTTTACATAAATTCTGATTATTTCCAGGGATACACAACATCCTGAAATATATGTAGATATCTTTGTTAGAAATAATATTATTTTTCCCTTGATGGACTGATGCTGAATGTAAAATATTGCTCAGTTTACCCCACTCTCCCCTACATGAAACCAACATCAGTGTGCTGCTAACATTTTAGCTTCCTCCACTGTCCCTGCCCCCATACCGGGGTCGATCCTCCCTGTCCCCATACCGGGGTCGATCCAGTGATCCTCTTTTTCGCAACACACGTGACCACCCTCCTTGACAACATACCAACCGTTTGAGCTATACAAAATATACCAATTGGATAGCTCCATCGGAGACATTTCAAGCTAGCCCATTTAATTAGTTATATTCCATGCAGGGTTTGTGTGAACTCTAATTAGCTGATTGTTATAATGAGTTATCGTGGTTAAAGCCAGCTAGACAGACGTATTATAGCTAGGGAGCCTTTAACATCTAAATAAAATGCAAAAATCAGGCAGTGTTTTATGACTGAGACAAAGCAGAGACAGGAAGACCTTATTTACCCAGGGGCAGTAAAGCCAGGTGGGTCCAGGCAACCAGCGGCACCTGCAGCATTGATTAAAACATGACGCACCTGTTGAGGAGGAGGGCTGCAGGGGTGACCATGGATGCATGGCCAACATAACGTCAAGGCCGGGAGGGGGGGAGGGAAGAGAAAGGAGGGAGGACGGAAGAGGACGTTTATCTGACGCTAGTAGGTTGTGAGTCATCACTGGGTCCTTGTGTAGAAGAGATAACACTAGTAGATGGAGGCTTTTATAACACTAATAGCTAATGGCTATCTAATATATAAATATAATATAGTGGATATCTAATCTAGGTACAGAGGGGTCTTTAGAAGTCTTTCTGTCAGTCTGTGAGTGTCTGAATGATTCAGAGGCTGTCTTTCTCATTCAGAATCAGAGACAGTGAGTGACTGTAGGGAGTTTTTCCAAGCCACTGTGCTTCTACCTCTGCATTGCTTGCTCTTTGGGGTTTTAGGCTGGGTTTCTGTAGAAGCACTTTGTGACAACTGCTGATGTAAAAAAGGGCTTTATAAAATAAATGTGATTGATTGACTACCTCCATCATTTTGACAACCCATGGCTACACCAACATCCTGAAGTATACACTGAGTGTATAAAACATTAGAAACACCTTCCTAATATTGAGTTCCACCCCCTTTTGCCCTCAGAAAAGACTCAATTCGTCGGGGCATGGATTCTACACGGTGTCGAAAGCGTTCCACAGGGATGCTGGCCCATGTTGACTCCAATGTCTTCCATCAGTTGTGTCAAGTTGGCTGGATGTCCTTTGGGTGGTGGACCATTCTTGATACATACAGGAAACTGTTGAATGTGAAAAACCCAGCAGCGTTGCAGTTCTTAACACTGAAACCGGTGCGCCTGGCACCTACTACCATTTTCTGTTCAAAGGCACTTAAATATTTTGTCTTCCCCATTCACCCTCTGAATGGCACACATACACAATCCATGTCTCAACTGTCTCAAGGCTTAACAATCCTTCTTTAACCCGTCTCCTCCCCTTCAGCTACACCAGGGATGGGCAACTTTGATGGGAGTTGGGGGCCACAAAAAAATAGAACTTATCATGAGGGGCCGCAGTGGCTTGTGGGCATCCATACATCTCCCCCCCCCCCCCCCCCCCCCCCCCCGGGGTGGAGAGAAGATTTTGTAATTTTATAACTAATTTCATGCAATTCTATTCATTTTACCATAGGGTGGAGGCTAATGTTTGCCGGTTTTTTTTATATGATAACTGATGATCAATGGGCCCCACATTCGAGAACGCTTACTACAAGTTTAGATAGCTTAGTTAGATAGCTTAGTTAGATAGCTTAGTTAGATAGCTTAGTTAGATAGCTTAGTTAGATAGCTTAGTTTAGATAGATAGCTTAGTTAGATAGATTAGTTAGATAGCTTAGTTAGATAGCTTAGTTAGATAGATTAGTTAGATAGCTTAGTTAGATAGCTTAGTTAGATAGCTTAGTTTAGATAGATTAGTTAGATAGCTTAGTTAGATATATTAGTTAGATAGCTTAGTTAGATAGCTTAGTTATATAGCTTAGTTTAGATAGATTAGTTAGATAGCTTAGTTAGATAGCTTAGTTAGATAGCTTAGTTAGATAGATTAGTTAGATAGATGAGTTAGATAGCTTAGTTAGATAGATTAGTTAGATAGCTTAGTTAGATAGCTTAGTTAGATAGCTTTGTTAGATATATTAGTTAGATAGCTTAGTTAGATAGCTTAGTTTAGATAGATTAGTTAGATAGCTTAGTTAGATAGCTTAGTTAGATAGATTAGTTAGATAGCTTAGTTAGATAGCTTAGTTAGATAGCTTAGTTTAGATAGATTAGTTAGATAGCTTAGTTAGATAGATTAGTTAGATAGTGTCGTATATGATGAATGGTGGCAATTATTGCTATCAACAAAAAGTCCGTTATGCTGCATCGTGTTCGAGGCTTTTATTAAAATCACGAATTTACAGCATAGATACAGACTCGCGATGTCCGGAGAACGGCTCCCCAGATTGATATGGCCGTTCTAACTCTCCCGCGCCTAACCCCCTTATTTATAAACAATGAAACTCCCTCCTCTGGCCAATCACCAGTCTCCCCTTTATATAGCCTTCCAAGAGTTGAATAGCTCCCTCTACTGTCCAATCCCCATATCTTACCAACCCCTTCCTGTCTGTCATATGTCATCATACTAAACATTGCCTTCTGATACTAACATAACCAACATTCCATTTCTTCATGAAAAACATTTAACAAAGGCATAATCTTCAGATACGATATTCCCCCCTTTCGAGACGAAATAAACGTCTCGAAAACAAACAGAATAAGATTATGACTATTAACCATTTATCTTATTGAGTATCTTTAACATTAAACCAAACACATTCTCCTCTAGAGTGTAAATACCTTTCTATGAAATACCTGTTTATGAAGTGTGAATACATTACTATGACATATGAAGAAATCTCTATGGAGTGTAAGAGCGAAAAACTGTCCAGCAGCCATCCATCCATATCAATCAAGACAGTAAAATTCTCTCACGGTCCCTCTGCCCCAGGCAACCACCGTCGGTACTCCAGATAACCTCATTAACCATGTAAATGCATTTGAAACTATGATGTAATTAAATACACATGTAAACAAAATCCTATCCATAAATATCCATTGTACGGCTGGTCAACCCATCGAATCGTACAATGAATCTCTCCCTTCCTAGACCTTCTGTCCCTAAACCCCATCGAAATAAACAAAAGCATCTAAGATCCTCATCTGCATTCAATAACATCAAACATCATTCTACTAAAATCAATACCTAAGAATATGACACAATTATGTATTACACATCAAATATGTCTATATTTCATTGCAGATACTGGAATGTAGTCCACTACACTTCCTCTCCCTGTAGTGTCCTCTTCCAATGGACTTGTTGATGATGGAATCAGCCACATCCTCCTTGTTTCATCTCCTCCAGTCATATTCTCCCTTCATATTGTCTTTGTTTGAGTATTCCAATCTCCACATGTTCTCCCAAATGCTTCTGGAATGACAAGAAAATAAACGACCAAACAGTATCTTTTGCAAAACAACATTTTCAAATTAAACCTCAACATCAATTTAAGAATATAAAAATGACCTATAAATGATGTATGAATCACATTAACCTATCCCCCCCTTGATTCATAAATCATACTAAAATCCTACTAAAAAAATGTTTTCCTTGAAACAATAAAAATAAAATGATCAAATAATCAAAAAGGATATTTATCCATTCAGTAGTCCATCTAGACCCCCTCGTCCGTCTTCGTCCAGATCCGGAACAGTCAACACCGGCATCATTCTCCAACCTATTTCAATCTCATAGCTTCCTCAAAAGTCAGTAACATATTACACAGTGCTATCAAAGCTGTCATTAACCCATCACTGCCCCTACTGGCCTAATTGATCTTGCAACCAAATCTTCTCAGATCTCCCAAACACATCCCTTATAATGCATCTATAACCCCAGTGATCTTATCTAAACTATCTGGACTCAAAAGATAACTAATATTTATCAATATGATCTTCCCAAATGTTACACCATACCATGAATAAAGTCCCCCCTTCTCCCTTAGACTTATTCTTCAATGATAGGCTTGAAGACTATGACATGTCGCCATGTCACCCTTTTAACCCTAGATTTAGCTGTATCCAATGCTATCCCTCTTATAATGGTAAAACCTCATATGGAAGCTTCAACGTTGACATGTAACCAAATCCTGTCCATCCCTAATATAAGTATATATATGCTTTATCACCCCCAAACCCCTAAATATCTCTAAAATTCCCCATAGTCACATTGTCAGTCAAAAGCTAATCGTTTAATCATCAACGTCCTGCTCGTCTTACTACCTGGTCCATAAAAATTACATTATATTTGTCATCTCTAACCTTATGTTCATGCTTACCCAAAGTTATCATATAACATCCCAATATGATATTCCTATAAACATACCCTTTACCTCATATGTTTTATTAGAACAACAACAACTTTTATCCCTACTGTTTCACCTGAATACTTCAGGGTTCCGTTGTTACCTGATTTTCCTTTCCCATTTAACAATTCCCATAGGGTAATCCCTTTACCCAAGAACACTTAAACCCTACTGTTCTGACAACTACATTATTTTATCGGTCAATGACTGTTGCCAATACCACAGTTATGACAAAGCATAACCCTGACCCAGACCCGCTAGAGGCTGCGCAACCGTCCAACACGTCTTGGGCTGGCATCCCCAACAGACATCAACCCTCAAGATTCCTCACTGATTCTTACAGAATGAGTTAATCTATCTCTAATTTTCACAACAGAGGAACGAGCAGCACTGATCAGATGCCCCCCCCCCTCCGTCATCAAAATCAAAAGACCCCATCCTGCAGCTTCCATGATGAATCTCTCTTCTCCCTTTCCGATTAATCTATATTGTTTCTATTAATATCTGCTCTCCTATTTTACTCCTATTCGTCGTAACCTAAACCCCTAAGTCTCTCTTGCTGCCTCCTTTAATTTCAGAAAAGTTGTTGTCATCCTTCCTACATTTGCTATTACCATCGTATCATTAATCCCTTCCCAAAGTTACCATTAACGTCGTTGATTTAGTTGATGAATTAAAAGCCTTAATTCCTTCTAGTGAAAAGCTACCAACATCCTATTCGATTATTCCCTGTTGGAGTGACTACTGTCCATTCAGTTCTACTCCTCCTGAACTCCCTCAATGACTGTGGAGGCTACAACAGACCTCAACTTTTCCATTATAAGCGTTACTTTATGAATTACATAGCCCTTTAACCAATAATTCGTAACCGGAACAAATTCTAATGCTTGCCCTAAATAAGTACACATATATTCTCCCTGACCTTTCTCTGTAACCTTACGCCAAATAAGTGAACAGTCACTCCTAACCCTCTTCTAAACTATACCTCCTTTTACTCCTGGTCCTGACAACAATACTTATTCTTCATAATTATCTCTCCATATGGGAGAAACGTCCCCATCCTAAACCCTAATAAGTATTTTCCCCCTAAAATTGGTGCTGTATTGGTTCCCTTATAATCAAATGCAATATATTTATGACTTTAATAACTATCAATGTTGAAAGAGTTAACTTGCTTCTCCCTGTTGTTCTAATAGACTAAAGTGTTAATGTCCTTATTTACTCCTAGTTTTCCCCAAGTCTCAGTCCTATCCCTAAATCCCTGACTTTCAAACTTTTGATTACACAAAATACCCCTATAATTACCTTGATCTTCCTACTCTACAGTGTCATTCCCCATTGTTCTCTCTCTCTCTTACTACTAACTTTAAAACTTAGCTTACTGTCTCAGAGTTCCTTCAACCCTAATCTACTCCTAACTTATTTTAATCTAATCTTTTCTCTCATAACATTTAACTTTTTCCCCTAATTTTCACAAAATCCCTTACCACCAAATTTGTAGAATATGTGATTGGGAAAGTTCCCCACCTGCTTCTGACTCATTACACACAGACTTGGCAAAACCGACTAAACACCTTTAGCCTAACCTCAAATCTCTTTGTGTCAGGATGTAACCCAGAATAACAGTCACTCTATTACGTTTATTTTCCCAGACAGATTGTCTAACAGGTAATCTAATACATTATCATCCTTCCTATGATATTATCTTTTAAGCAAATGATTCCCAAAAAACCCTACTTCTTAAAATATTCTACCAGACAGTCAGTCGTCTAGTGTACATCTTATTGTACGCTTCAATTTACACCATGCATCTCTTTCCCAACAATGCCATAGGTATATTGTCCTAATATTAGTATGTCTCTTTTACTTCCTCTTTGACTTTTATAGCAGAGCTCAATTGATTCCCTAAGAGTATTTAAACTGTTTTACTACTTCCAATCCCTATCCTAACCTAATTAGTTTATTTTACAGAGTGATACGTTTAACCTCTTTAGGCTGAACACATAAGTTTTTCCCCTATTCACTATCACTTCTAATGGTCGGTTGTTTTTACTTCAATTGTTGGCTATTTTCTCTTCTTCTCTAATCGATGCTCTCAGCTGATACCCCCCTTCCGGATATTCTAGGCACTCTAGAATATTTAGAGTGCACCTGGAGAACAGGTGATCTTGAATTGCCCCTGTATCTTCCTTAAAAATGTTCTCTTGTTTCCTCCTGACTTGTTGCTGTGGATATGGAACATCTGGTACCCCCCTTGGCTGGTACAATTGCACTTGACATTGTCCAGTTGAAGCTGTAACAGTGATTGTTGATTTGGTTCACTCTGATTCTTCATAACCAACACTTCTTTTCTTCTTCTCCACCACCAGTTATAAGTTGTATTTGATTGAGTTTTCTTCGTCCGGTTCTTCTCGTTGTGGACCTATCAGTATTCTTCAAAAGGTTATCTTCTAAGTTCTGTTCTTGAAATCTCATCTTCTTACCAGTGGCCTTTCCTTTGGCCTCACTGTATTATTCTTCTCCTTCACTTCTTGAGGTCTTCATCCAGTCGTGTTACTTCTTCCACTTCTCCATTTCTTCTTTGCTCTTGTACCTTCAACTTTCATCAGAGATCCAATCTCTAGTATCCATTTCTTCTTTCCTCTCTTGCCACTTCCCTCTGATCACAGAGTCACCTCCACCCATGACCTCTCATCAATCACTCATCTTCATCATCCTCTTCTCCTTCACGTTCCAGACCTCTCATTTTCTTCCGTCTTCTGGATTCATCTTCATCGTTGTTTCTGCTCGTATTCGTCTTCATCTCTGATGCCATAATCACCATGCTAGATGATCACTGAAAGCTTCCTTCTCGTAAGGTGGGTGTCTTTGTGCTGAATCCGTATGTGAGAAAGGTGTACTAACATCTGCCATTAGTCTTTCTAACCCTACTTTGATTAAAAAATGACTATTTTAATCAATTTTCCCCTATATCAAGCCTTTTAAATTCCTTTATTGTGAACTATGTTATTCTAGACTGTATATCCTAAGGCTTACCCCCTTAAATTATTAATATAACCCTAACAACTCCAAATAAATCCTGAATAATTAAACCCAATTTTTATTCCTATATCACCAATTTATCAATTAGTGTTGGCTATCTAACCACAACCCATCAACTGCAAGTAAATGCAAGTTAGTCATCTTCAGACTAAAATACCCATAAACAAAGCCTTCTAACCTTACCACCCTTCAATACTCCACTTCCCATAACCCCTTGCTCTATTAGCTCTAATTATCTTAAATTTACAGAACAATCCTCAATCCCTCCTTGATTCCCAACACATCTGTAATCAAACCCCAGTGATACACAGAGCCACCAAAATACAATTTTTAATGAAATCGTATTTGCCAAGCCTATGTAAAATTGTCATAACATCACATATCTTGTTAGGATGATTTTGTAACCATAATCAGTACCAAAACCTTTTTGACTTGATCCTCTGCCACGTGACGTGATCACTTCCTGTATCTCCCCGCTCCCCCTCTCTCCTGTCTCTCATGACAAGGGACAAAGACACAAGAACAGCTTTTAGTAGTTCATGCCATCACTGAGTATTTCCAACCATTCAATATTCATTCGTTCTACATTATTCACTCTAAGACTAAACTCAGAACTAAATAGATCGCTCAAAAACATTATTTTAATCCGTTATTTAATTATTTAATTCAATCCATTATAATTCATTATCATATATTTAATTTATAAATTCAATAGGTCCCAAAACAAGTTTAAATTAAACCTACCGCCGTTTAAACTTATAAGATTCGTGTTAAAATCTCTTTATGCGTATTTGTTCCGTCGTCTGTGTTCCTCTGTCTCCCCCTGCAGTTTAACCAATGTGTTGTTTTGCAGAATCCCACGCATGCGCAAATATCATTTTAACCTCATGCTTGAGTTTTAGCATCCCCTCGTGGTGTCGTTTAGTGCCGTAAAACAAAACGTTCCCTAATCTCGTGCCATAAACTCCCCTTTCTGTAGTGTAGTGTCGCAAAATTAAACGCATGCGCACATCCATTCAAAAACCCCTTTTCACCTCCACTAAATGGATAACAGTCCAGCTGTACCTTTCGTTCCCCTCCTAGTCAACCAACATTTAACAGCGCTCACAAAACATACAACCTGACTTACAGACAGTGACAAGTTTAAGAGACTTTAATCCATCGCAATGGAATCTCTAAGGATATCCGTTAGCATGTAGCACACCACACAATTAGCCTTCAACATTAGCATTTAGCTTAGCCTAAGGTACCCCGTGGCACAAAACACAATTAGCATGTAGCATTAGCATTTACATTTAGCTTGGCCTAAGGTACACCGTGGCACAAAACACAATTAGCATGTAGCATTAGCATTTAGCCACGATGTACCACGTGACCCGAACCATACAATCCAGCCTTAGCCACGAGGCACCACGTGGCCTGAAACAATCCAGCATTAACACCAACCTCCAGCTAACTGCAGCCTACTAGCTATACAAATGAACACCCCGCACCGTGGCCAAATCATTGTCTATCAGTAATATCTCCTTCTAACTTTGTGTTGCCGTAAGTTCTGGATAATCATAGAGAGGTTACCCCAAGCATTATAGTTCGTCAACCATACGATGAGTATATAACATACATATAATTCGTCCAGCTTATTAATTCCCAGAATTAACCCTACACCACATAACGCGTTGCAAGGATTTTATGGCCCATTCCTAAAGAATCGCCTCGATTCGAGGGCTTTTCCAGATCCCCCGGTGCCCTAAAAATGCATACGTATTCCAACATTTATTCTCTACTAATCCATTGTCACCCGTTACCAATGAATTATACACGTTCAATACTTAAATCCTACCGTTTAATGCTCTACATTCCAATTAACTGCCGTTTTTGATGGAATAAATTTTAGCAGACTCCAGTCGACCAGCAATAACACCACCTGAGGCCAGGTCATAATGGAACATCTCTCCCGTGTACACAAGTCATATCCAATCTAACAAACTCCGAAGCGGTAAGAACACTCACCCTTTTTCGGCCATGCTTCAGAGAGTTAGGCCGGCGGTTGACTGAAACAAGGAAGAGACGCAAAACCAGCCCCACGTTGGGCGCCATTATGTCGTATATGATGAATGGTGGCAATTATTGCTATCAACAAAAAGTCCGTTATGCTGCATCGTGTTCGAGGCTTTTATTAAAATCACGAATTTACAGCATAGATACAGACTCGCGATGTCCGGAGAACGGCTCCCCAGATTGATATGGCCGTTCTAACTCTCCCGCGCCTAACCCCCTTATTTATAAACAATGAAACTCCCTCCTCTGGCCAATCACCAGTCTCCCCTTTATATAGCCTTCCAAGAGTTGAATAGCTCCCTCTACTGTCCAATCCCCATATCTTACCAACCCCTTCCTGTCTGTCATATGTCGTCATACTAAACATTGCCTTCTGATACTAACATAACCAACATTCCATTTCTTCATGAAAAACATTTAACAAAGGCATAATCTTCAGATACGATAATAGCTTAGTTAGATAGCTTAGTTAGATAGCTTAGTTAGATAGCTTAGTTAGAGAGCTTAGTTAGATAGCTTAGTTAGATAGCTTAGTTAGATAGCTCAGTTAGATAGATTAGTTAGATAGATTAGTCTATAGCCGCTAGAGACATGGCACCTCGTCTATTCTATTATTCTAACTCTCAACAGGAAGTTTAGATCCCGATTGAGTTCAAATATATATCTATTTCTTTTTGGTGGGGGATTTAACAAGTGACATTGATAAGGGATCGTAGCTTTCACCTGGTCAGTCTATGTCATGGAAAGAGCAGGACATTTTACATTTTAGTCATTTAGCAGACGCTCTTATCCAGAGCAACTTACAGGATCAATTAGGGTTAAGTGCCTTGCTCAAGGGCACATCGGCAGGTTTTTCACCTAGTCGGCTCGGGGATTAGAACCAGCGACCTTTCGGTTACTGGCACAACGCTCTTAACCACCAAGCTACCTGCCGACCCACAGGAGCTCTTAATGTTTTGTATACTCAGTGTAAATACTGTCAAGAAGCTCAGTGTAAATACTGTCAAGAAGCTCAGTGTAAATACTGTCAAGAAGCTCAGTGTAAATACTGTCAAGGAGCTCACTGCATCGCAGTGCTAGCTGTGCAACTAGAGATCCTGGTTCGAATCCAGGCTCTGTCGTAGCCGGCCGCGACCGGGAGACCCATGGGGCGGCGCACAATTGGTCCAGGGTAGGGGAGGGAATGGCCGGCAGGGATGTAGCTCAGTTGGTAGAGCATGGCGTTTGCAACGCCAGGGTTGTGGGTTGGATTCCCATGGGGGGCCAGTATGAAAAAATAAATAAATAAATAATGTAAGTCGCTCTGGATAAGAGTGTCTGCTAAATGACTAAAATGTAAATACTGTCAACAAGCGAGTTGAAGAAAGGATAACTAGACAAACAGCTGGAAGGAAGCTGATCTGTTCATCTGTACCTTGTCCTCTGTGTTCTTCAGCTTAGCAAAACATACATCTATTACTGCTCCAAGCAAAAGCACTTCTCCTGCTACCCGAAACCAACTCATCCGCTAAACAAATATTACAACCAGCTGCTGCGAATATACCGGGGCAAAATGGCTGCCTTTCATTGAAAAAGCATGTAGATTTCCTGTCCATAATATTGTCTCAAACTCTTTCCCCTTCGTTAATACAATACAACTAACGGCAAATACATTCTCTAGTCACAGCATTGAATTCCACTGTGCCACTCAGGCAGATGTGAGATGACAGAATAATCTGGTTAAGGCAGAGATTGTTATTCTATTCAGCATTAGATGAATTAATTACTTAAACATTCTGTCCCCTGGGTCCACCGTGGCTGTTTAAATTGATTAGCTGTTCTGCTGTCTCCATGGAAACCCAACATTACTGCCAAGGACCTAATTATGGTTATCAAGACACCCATTTTATAAAACTCTTTAGGTTAAGTTTTCTTTCTTGTTCTACCCCTTTGTCTTGTTCAGTTGATGAAGAGGAGAAGGTTAAGTATGGAGAAGGCAGTGGCTTTATAAAGAAGAAAGCTGTTGTTATAGACCTGCTTTAGAGACATTTCTCCTGAAGACACACAAGGCTGTTGTCTTCTCCTGAAGAATAGACAAGAGAGAGACTCCCAGGGTTTTTGTCTGTCATTTCCATCACCTCTTATCTGCAGCTGTATTTGAGGTCTAAGGTCAGTGAGGGGAACGGGTAGCCCTAACGCTAATCCCAGGGAATGAGTGGGCTGCTCTGCTTGTGGTCTTGATATGTAGTGAGGTTTAAGCTTGGCTAGCAGCAGGGAGGTGTGAGTATGTGAGTTCCCTGAAATACATTAGTACCCTGAAGTACATTAGTACCCTGAAATACATTAGGACCCTGAAATACATTAGGACCCTGAAATACATTAGTACCCTGAAGTACATTAGTACCCTGAAATACATGAGTACCCTGAAATACATTAGTACCCTGAAATACATTAGTACCCTGAAATACATTAGTACCCTGAAGTTAGCTGCCTTAGTTCGCCGCGCTCTCGAGCGCAGAGCTGGATAAAATATCGTTCCAGTTCTCTGACCCTTCCGCTTCCAAAATGACATTAAATTGCAGGAGCTCGTCTCCTTGAATGAGTTCAAATCTAGGGTGGACAATAAAGGGATGTTTTGACCCCTAGATTAATCACACCTTCCCAAATAATGATTGGCTACTCAAATGGAGGTTTTTAAACTCTAGTGCTTTGTGTTTTATTTACATTTACATGTACATCATTTAGCAGATGCTCTTATCCAGAGCGACTTACAAATTGGTGCATTCAATTTATGATAGCCAGTGGGACAACCACCTTTAAAAAAAAAAATGTATGGGGGGTGGGGAAAGAAGGATTACTTTATACTATTCCAGGTATTCCTTAAAGAGGTAGGGTTTCAAGTGTCCCGGAAGGTGGACAGTGACTCCGCTGTCCTGGCGTCGTGGGGGAGCTTGTTCCACCATTGGCAAATAGCAAAGCAAAAAGCAAATAGCTTTGACTGGGCTGAGCGGGAACTGTGCTTCCGTAGAGGTAGGGGGGCCAGCAGGCCAGAGGTGGATAAACGTAGTGCCCTCGTTTGGGTGTAGGGTCTGAAGGTAAGGAGGTGCCGTTCCCCTCACAGCTCCGTAGGCAAGCACCATGGTCTTGTAGTAGATGCAAGCTTCAACTGGAAGCCAGTGGAGTGTGCGGAGGAGCGGGGTGACATGAGAGAACTTGGGAAGGTTGAACACCAGACGGGCTGCAGCATTCTGGATAAGAGGAGGAGAAGGATTCAGCAGGGAGGAGAAGGTGGCAAAGAGCTTCCTAGGGTTAGAGGCAGAGGCTTGAATATTTAGAGTGGTAGAAAGTGGCTTTAGCAGCAGAAACAGAGGAAGAGAATGTAGAGAGGAGCGAGTGAAAAGATGACAGGTCCGCAGGGAGTCTAGTTTTCCTCCATTTCCTCTCGGCTGCCCGGAGCCCTGTTCTGTGAGCTCGCAATGAGTCGTCAAGCCACGGAGCAGGAGGGGAGGACCGAGCCGGCCGGGAGGATAGTGGACATAGAGAGTCAAAAGATGCAGAAAGGGAGGAGAGGAGGGTTGAGGAGGCAGAATCAGGAGATCGGAGGGAGAAAGATTGAGCAGAGGGAAGAGATGATAGGATGGAAGAGGCGAGAGTAGCGGGAGAGAGAGAGCGAAGGTTGCGACGGCGCATTACCATCTGAGTAGGGGCAGAGTGAGTAGTGTTGGAGGAGAGCGAGAGAGAAAAGGATACAAAGTAGTGGTCGGAGACATGGAGGGGAGTTGCAGTGAGATTAGTAGAAGAACAGCATCTAGTAAAGATGAGGTCAAGCGTATTGCCTGCCTTGTGATCATGTTGTAATGATGTCTGAAACTTTGTGTGCTTCTATTTTGGCCAGGTCTCTCTTGGGAAATTGTTTTTTAATCTCAGTGACACTAACCTAGTGAAATAAAGGTAAAACATTATTTTAGATATATATCTATAAAACAGTATCTTTCGTTTTTTAGCTATATTATAGCTGGGGTCCTACCGTATGTTGAAAGGAGCGTCTTTGAGATTCTTGCTGTAATGAAAAACGCTGTACAAATTAAATCTATTATTATTATGTTCATTTTCTTAATTGTTAAGGGAGGGAGGGAGGGAGGTGTCACACCCTGGCTCTGGGACTCTAGTTGTTGAGCCAGGGTGTGTTTGTTCTATGTGGTGTGTTTCTATGTTGGGGGTTCTAGTTCGTCTATTTCTATGTTTTGCCTGAGTGACTCCCAATCAGAGGCAACGAGTGTCAGCTGTTGGCTGGTTGTCTCTGATTGGGAGCCATATTTAAACTGTCTGTTTTCCCTTTGTGTTTGTGGGTTTTTGTTCCGTGTTCGGTCATTGTCACCGTGGACTTCACGAGTCGTTTGTTGTTTTGTTCGTGCTTTAATTTAATAAAGTAAACATGTTCGCTCAACACGCTGCGCATTGGTCTCTCCCTGACGATCGTGACAGAAAAACCCACCAAAACTGGACCAAGCACCGTGAAGAGGAGAGAGGAAGGACTTGGGATCGATGGAGTAGGGGTCTCGACTGGGCTAAGCCGAGTGAAGAGCAGAGAGTGTGGACTTGGGAACAGTGGAGGAAGAGTCTCGACTGGGTCAAGGCTAATGAAGAGCAGAATGGCTGGAGTTGGAGGCAGAAGAGCGAGAGTTGGGCGAAAACTATAGAGACCTGGCCCACGGGGAGGAGAGACCCCCAGAAATTTTTTAGGGGGGGGCTCACGACGTCGGGGCAGCAGGAGGCCGCGATAGAGCGGTCCAGCGGGTTGGCAGAGGAGGCCGCCATGTTAAGGGGGCCACTGGTCACTAAGGGGAAGGAAAGTGTGGAGGCACGGCGAGAGGTACTGGGGTGTGTTACCAGTCCGGTCCGGCCCGTTCCTGATCCCCGCGTAGGACCAGGGGTGTGTGTCCCCAGTGCGGTCCGGTCTGTTCCTGCTCCCCGCATCGAGCCTGTGGTACGCTTCGCCAGCCCGGTCCGGTCCGTTCCTGCTCCCCGATCCAAGTCAGTAGTGCGCTTCGTCAGCCCGGTCCGGCCCGTTCCTGCTCCCCGCACCAAGTCAGTGGTGCGCTTCGTCAGTCCGGCACGGCCCGTGCCTGCTCCCCGCACCAAGCCTACAGTGTGCGTCGCCAGCCCGGCCCGGCCTGTTCCTGCCCCTCGCACCAAGTCTACGGTGCGAGTCGTCAGCCTGGTCCAGCCCATTCCTGCTACTCGCACCAAGCCAGGGGTGCGAGTCGTCAGCCTGGTCCAGCCAGTTCCGGCCACTCGCACCAAGCCAGGGGTGCGAGTCGTCAGTCCAGTGAGGCCCGTTGCTGCTCCACGCACCAAGCCAGGGGTGCGTATCGTCAGCCAGGTCCGGTCATTTCCTGCCTCACGCACCAAGCCAGGGGTGCGCGTCGTCAGCCTGGTCCAGCCCGTGCCTGCCACTCGCACCAAGCCAGGGGTGCGAGTCGTCAGCCTGGTCCAGCCCGTTCCGGCCACTCGCACCAAGCCAGGGGTGCGAGTCGTCAGTCCAGTGAGGCCCGTTGCTGCTCTACGCACCAAGCCAGGGGTGCGTATCGTCAGCCAGGTCCGGTCCGTTCCTGCTCCCCGATCCAAGTCAGTAGTGCGCTTCGTCAGCCCGGTCCGGCCCGTTCCTGCTCCCCGCACCAAGTCAGTGGTGCGCTTCGTCAGTCCGGCACGGCCCGTGCCTGCTCCCCGCACCAAGCCTACGGTGTGCGTCGCCAGCCCGGCCCGGCCTGTTCCTGCCCCTCGCACCAAGCCTACGGTGCGCATCGCCAGCCCGGTAAGGCCCGTTGCTGCTCCACGCACCAAGCCTACGGTGCGCGTCGCCAGCCCGGCCCGGCCTGTTCCTGCCACTCGCACCAAGTCTACGGTGCGCGTCGCCAGCCCGGCCCGGCCTGTTCCTGCCACTCGCACCAAGTCTACGGTGCGAGTCGTCAGCCTGGTCCAGCCCATTCCTGCTACTCGCACCAAGCCAGGGGTGCGAGTCGTCAGCCTGGTCCAGCCAGTTCCGGCCACTCGCACCAAGCCAGGGGTGCGAGTCGTCAGTCCAGTGAGGCCCGTTGCTGCTCCACGCACCAAGCCAGGGGTGCGTATCGTCAGCCAGGTCCGGTCATTTCCTGCCTCACGCACCAAGCCAGGGGTGCGCGTCGTCAGCCTGGTCCAGCCCGTGCCTGCCACTCGCAC
>CM062479.1:1487481-1547481 GCA_031479575.1 Coregonus ussuriensis | reverse complement strand
GGGGTTCAGGGGTAGTCTATGTAGTATATATAGGCTATTCAGGGGTTCAGGGGTAGTCTATATAGTATATATAGGCTATTCAGGGGTTCAGGGGTAGTCTATGTAGTATATATAGGCTATTCAGGGGTTCAGGGGTAGTCTATATAGTATATATAGGCTATTCAGGGGTTCAGGGGTAGTCTATGTAGTATATATAGGCTATTCAGTGGTTCAGGGGTAGTCTATGTAGTATATATAGGCTATTCAGGGGTTCAGGGGTAGTCTATGTAGTATATATAGGCTATTCAGGGGTTCAGGGGTAGTCTATGTGGTATATATAGGCTATTCAGGGGTTCAGGGGTAGTCTATGTAGTATATATAGGCTATTCAGGGGTTCAGGGGTAGTCTATGTAGTATATATAGGCTATTCAGTGGTTCAGGGGTAGTCTATGTAGTATATATAGGCTATTCAGGGGTTCAGGGGTAGTCTATGTAGTATATATAGGCTATTCAGGGGTTCAGGGGTAGTCTATATAGTATATATAGGCTATTCAGGGGTTCAGGGGTAGTCTATGTAGTATATATAGGCTATTCAGGGGTTCAGGGGTAGTCTATGTAGTATATATAGGCTATTCAGGGGTTCAGGGGTAGTCTATGTAGTATATATAGGCTATTCAGGGGTTCAGGGGTAGTCTATGTAGTATATATAGGCTATTCAGGGGTTCAGGGGTAGTCTATGTAGTATATATAGGCTATTCAGGGGTAGTCTACAAATGTCATTGGAAAAGGTGAACGTCTGTTCTACCGTTAAACTGTGGTTCGGATCTCGCATTGAGCAAAAATACTTGGAATACCGGTAGCTTATCTATTTACCAATACTGTGAAGTGGGTCCAATTAAATGAGAGATGGGATGAATGGTAGCCTATCCTATCCTAGCTTGTCAGAAAAGGTGAGGAATTTATTCTCCAATGATCATGGAAATGAAATAAACAATCGGAAATAGATTTCTAATTATTTTAGAATGCATGGATAAATCGATTTCCGCTCTTCTTCTCTTGTTATTATATTTAGCTGCCTGGTATGAATAACAGTGTCATCATTCCTCCTCAAGGATACTGTTGCCTTCTGGCAATACTTCAATTAGGTGTTATGCCATTGGTCATGCTTGCAGATAGGAAGGTGTTCCTAATATTTTGTCAGTGTATATAAACATATGTACAGTTGAAGTCGGAAGATTACATACACTTAGGTTGGAGTCATTAAAACTCGTTTTTCAACCACTCCACAAATTTCTTGTTAAGAAACTATAGTTTTGGCAAGTTGGTTAGGACATCTACTTTGTGCATGACACATCTAATTTTTCCAACAATTGTTTACAGACAGATTATTTCACTTATAATTCACTGTATCACAATTCCAGTGGGTCAGAAGTTTACATACTCTAAGTTGACTGTGCCTTTAAACAGCTTGGAAAATTCCCAAAAATGATGTCATGGCTTTAGAAGCTTCTGATAGGCTAATTGACATAATTTGAGTCAATTGGAGGTGTACCTGTGGATGTATTTCAAGGCCTACCTTCAAACTCAGTGCCTTTTTGCTTGAAATCATGGGAAAATCAAAAGAAATCAGCCAAGACCTCAGAAAAGAAAATTGTAGACCTCCACAAGTCTGGATCATCCTTGGGAGCAATTTCCAAACACCTGAAGGTACCACATTCATCTGTACAAACAATGGTACGCAAGTATAAACACCATGGGACCATGCAGCCGTCATAACGCTCATGAAGGAGACGCGTTCTGTCTCCTAGAGATGAACGTACTTTGGTGCGAAAAGTGCAAATCAATCCCAGAACAGGACCTTGTGAAGATGCTGGAGGAAACAGGTACAAAATTATCTATATCCACAGTAAAACAAGTCCTATATCGACATAACCGGAAAGGCCGCTCAGCAAGGAAGAAGCCACTGCTCCAAAACCGCCATAAAAAAGCCAGACTACGGTTTGCAACTGCACATGGGGACAAAGATCGTACTTTTTGGAGAAATGTCCACTGGTCTGATGAAACAAAAATATAACTATTTGGCCATAATGACCATCGTTATGTTTGGAGGAAAAAGGAGGTGCTGGCAAGCCGAAGAACACCATCCCAACCGTAAAGCACGGGGGTGGCAGCATCATGCTGTGGGGGTGCTTTGCTGCAGGAGGGACTGATGCACTTCACAAAATAGATGGCATCATGAGGAAGGAAAATTATGTGGATATATTGAAGCAACATCTCAAGACATCAGTCAGGAAGTTAAAGCTTGGTCGCAAATGGGTCTTCCAAATGGACAATGACCCCAAGCATACTTCCAAAGTTGTGGCAAAATGGCTTAAGGACAACAAAGTCAAGGTATTGGAGTGTCCATCACAAAGCCCTGACCTCAATCCTATAGAACATTTGTGGGCAGAAATGAAAAAGCGTGTGTGAGCAAGGAGGCCTACAAACCTGACTCAGTTACACCAGCTCTGTCAGGAGGAATGGGCCAAAATGTACCCAACTTATTGTGGGAAGCTTGGGGAAGGCTACCCGAAACGTTGGACCCAAGTTAAACAATTGAAAGGCAATGCTACCAAATACTAATTGAGTGTATGTAAACTTCTGACCCACTGGGAATGTGATTAAAGAAATAAAAGCTGAAATAAATCACTCTCTATACTATTATTTTGACATTTCACATTCTTAAAATAAAGGGGTGATCCTAACTGACCTAAGACAGGGAATTTTTACTAGGATTAAATGTCAGGAATTGTGAAAAACTGAGTTTAAATGTATTTGGCTAAGGTGTACAGTGGGGGAAAAAAGTATTTAGTCAGCCACCAATTGTGCAAGTTCTCCCACTTAAAAAGATTCTGCAGAGAGCTGGGACCAAAGTAACAAAGCCTACCATCAGTAACACGCTACGCCGCCAGGGACTCAAATCCTGCAGTGCCAGACGTGTCCCCCTGCTTAAGCCAGTACATGTCCAGGCCAGTCTGAAGTTTGCTAGAGTGCATTTGGATGATCCAGAAGAGGATTGGGAGAATGTCATATGGTCAGATGAAACCAAAATATAACTTTTTGGTAAAAACTCAACTCGTCGTGTTTGGAGGACAAAGAATGCTGAGTTGCATCCAAAGAACACCATACCTACTGTGAAGCATGGGGGTGGAAACATCATGCTTTGGGGCTGTTTTTCTGCAAAGGGACCAGGATGACTGATCCGTGTAAAGGAAAGAATGAATGGGGCCATGTATCATGAGATTTTGAGTGAAAACCTCCTTCCATCAGCAAGGGCATTGAAGATGAAACGTGGCTGTGTCTTTCAGCATGACAATGATCCCAAACACACCGCCCGGGCAACGAAGGAGTGGCTTCGTAAGAAGCATTTCAAGGTCCTGGAGTGGCCTAGCCAGTCTCCAGATCTCAACCCCATAGAAAATCTTTGGAGGGAGTTGAAAGTCTGTGTTGCCCAGCGACAGCCCCAAAACATCACTGCTCTAGAGGAGATCTGCATGGAGGAATGGGCCAAAATACCAGCAACAGTGTGTGAAAACCTTGTGAAGACTTACAGAAAACGTTTGACCTGTGTCATTGCCAACAAAGGGTATATAACAAAGTATTGAGAAACTTTTGTTATTGACCAAATACTTATTTTCCACCATAATTTGCAAATAGATGCATAAAAAATCCTACAATATGATTTTCTGGATTTTTTTCTCTCATTTTGTCTGTCATAGTTGACATGTACCTATGATGAAAATTACAGGCCTCTCTCATCTTTTTAAGTGGGAGAACTTGCACAACTGACTAAATACTTTTTTCCCCCACTGTATATAAACTTCCGACTTCAACTGTACATGTATTACTTAACCATATGTTTATATACTTGTATTACATATCCATATGTGGTAGCATGCATTTTATATACTTGTGCTATTCATATACACTACATGACCAAATGTATGTGGACACCTGCTCGTCCAACATCTAATTCCAAAATCATGGGCATTAATATGGAGTTGGTCCCCCCTTTGCTGCTATAACAGCCTCCACTCTTCTGGGAAGGCTTTCCACTAGATGTTGGAACATTGTTGCGGGGACAAAGTTGGAAGCACGGAATCGTCTAGAATGTTATTAAATCCTGTAGCGTTAAGATTTCTCTTCACTGGAACTAAGTGGCCTAGCCCGAACCATGAAAAACAGCCCCAGACCATTATTCCTCCTCCACCAAACTTTAAAGTTGGCACTATGCATTGGGGCAGGTAGCGTTCTCCTGGCATCCGCCAAACCCAGATTAGTCTGTCGGACTGTCAGATGGTAAAGTGTGATTCATCACTCCAGAGAACACATTTCCACTGCTCCAGGCAGGGACTTGGAGACTAGTCAGGACTGAGGGAAAGATGAACAGAGCAAAGTACAGAGAGATCCTTGATAAAAACCTGCTCCAGAGCGCTCAGGACCTCAAACTGGGGCAAAGGATCACCTTCCAACAGGAAAATGACCCTAAGCACACAGCCAAGACAACGCAGGAGTGGCTTCTGGACAAGTCTCTGAATGTCCTTGAGTGGCCCAGCCAGAGCCCGGACTTGAAACCAATCAAACAGCTCCGGAGAGACCTGAAAATAGCTGTGCAGCAACGCTCCCCATCCAACCTGACAGAGCTTGAGAGGATCTGCAGAGAAGAATGGGACAAACTCTCCAAATACAGGTGTGCCAAGCTTGTAGCGTCATACCCAAGAAGACTCAAGGCTGTAATCGCTGCCAAAGGTGCTTCAACAAAATACTGAGTAAAGGGTCTGAATACTTATGTAAATGTGATATTGATGTTTTTTTATTTGTATTAACATTTCTAACATTTCTAAAACTGTTTTTGCTTTGCCATTTGGTGGTATTCTGTGTAGATTGATGAGGACATTTTTTTGTTTAATCCATTTTAGAATAAGTCTGTAACGTAACAAATGTGGAAAAAGTGAAGGGGTCTGAATACTTTCTGAATGCACTGTACAGAGCCATACCATTCAAGGCAGGGAAGGGCAGCAATGTAGTGCCTGCCTATATGTGTAAAGTCACTGTCAACAACACAACACTGCCAGATTCAATCTCACCCAGTGGTGTAGTGATGGCCATATGCAGCCATACGCAGTGTGTCCACCTAGTTCTCTACATATATACTCACCTATACTCACTAATTACCATTGAAAATAATTTAATGATTGAACAATTGAACGATCCATCTTAATTCCTTTAATCTCTGTCATTATTAGGTGTACTGAAGGACCAGCTAGCTAGCTACCTACACCATATAAACAATTAATGAATTTATACTCTGATGTCAGAGAGAGGGTAATGGTCAACACTTGGTATGTCAAGACGTGTTATTTATTGTATTATTATTTTATTTAACTAGGCAAGTCAGTTAAGAACAAATTCGTATTTACAATGACGGCCTACACCGGCCAAACCCGGACGACGCTGGGCCAATTGTTCGCCGCCCTATGGGACTCCCAATCATGGCCGGTTGTGATACAAGCTGGAATCGAACCAGGGTGTCTGTAGTGACGGCTCAAGCACTGAGATGCAGTGCCTTAGACCGCTGCCTCAGACCGCTGCCTCAGACCGCTGCCTTAGACCGCTGCCTTAGACCGCTGCCTTAGACCGCTGCCTTAGACCGCTGCCTCAGACCGCTGCCTCAGACCGCTGCCTTAGACCGCTGCCTTAGACCGCTGCCTTAGACCGCTGCCTTAGACCGCTGCCTTAGACCGCTGCCTCGGACCGCTGCCTCGGACCGCTGCCTTAGACCGCTGCCTCAGACCGCTGCCTCAGACCGCTGCTTTAGACCGCTGCCTTAGACCGCTGCCTTAGACCGCTGCCTCAGACCGCTGCCTCAGACCGCTGCCTCAGACCGCTGCTTTAGACCGCTGCCTTAGACCGCTGCCTTAGACCGCTGCATTAGACCGCTGCCTTAGACCGCTGCCTCAGACCGCTGCTTTAGACCGCTGCCTCAGACCGCTGTCTTAGCCCGCTGCCTCAGACCGCTGTCTTAGCCCGCTGCCTCAGACCGCTGCCTCAGACCGCTGCCTCAGACCGTTGCCTTAGACCGCTGCCTTAGACCGCTGCCTCAGACCGCTACCTTAGACCGCTGCCTTAGACCGCTGCCTCAGACTGCTACCTTAGACCGCTGCCTCAGACCGCTGCCTCAGACCGCTGCCTCAGACCGTTGCCTTAGACCGCTGCCTTAGACCGCTGCCTCAGACCGCTGCCTCAGACCGCTGCCTCAGACCGCTGCTTTAGACCGCTGCCTTAGACCGCTGCCTCAGACCGCTGCTTTAGACCGCTGCCTCAGACCGCTGCTTTAGACCGCTGCCTTAGACCGCTGCCTCAGACTGCTACCTTAGACCGCTGCCTTAGACCGCTGCCTTAGACCGCTGCCTCAGACCGCTGCCTCAGACCGCTGCTTTAGACCGCTGCCTTAGACCGCTGCCTTAGACCGCTGCCTCAGACCGCTGCCTCAGACCGCTGCCTTAGACCGCTGCCTTAGACCGCTGCCTCAGACCGCTGCCTCAGACCGCTGCTTTAGACCGCTGCCTTAGACCGCTGCCTTAGACCGCTGCTTTAGACCGCTGCCTTAGACCGCTGCCTTAGACCGCTGCCTCAGACCGCTGCCTCAGACCGCTGCCTCAGACCGCTGCCTCGGACCGCTGCCTTAGACCGCTGCCTTAGACCGCTGCCTTAGACCGCTGCCTTAGACCGCTGCCTCAGACCGCTGCCTTAGACCGCTGCCTTAGACCGCTGCCTCAGACCGCTGCCTCAGACCGCTGCCTCAGACCGCTGCCTCAGACCTCTGCCTCAGACCGCTGCCTTAGACCGCTGCCTCAGACTGCTACCTTAGACCGCTGCCTTAGACCGCTGCCTCAGACCGCTGCCTCAGACCGCTGCCTTAGACCGCTGCCTTAGACCGCTGCCTTAGACCGCTGCCTCAGACCGCTGCCTCAGACCGCTGCTTTAGACCGCTGCCTTAGACCGCTGCCTTAGACCGCTGCCTCAGACCGCTGCCTCAGACCGCTGCCTTAGACCGCTGCCTTAGACCGCTGCCTCAGACCGCTGCCTCAGACCGCTGCTTTAGACCGCTGCCTTAGACCGCTGCCTTAGACCGCTGCTTTAGACCGCTGCCTTAGACCGCTGCCTTAGACCGCTGCCTCAGACCGCTGCCTCAGACCGCTGCCTCAGACCGCTGCCTCGGACCGCTGCCTTAGACCGCTGCCTTAGACCGCTGCCTTAGACCGCTGCCTTAGACCGCTGCCTCAGACCGCTGCCTTAGACCGCTGCCTTAGACCGCTGCCTCAGACCGCTGCCTCAGACCGCTGCCTCAGACCGCTGCCTCAGACCGCTGCCTCAGACCGCTGCCTCAGACTGCTACCTTAGACCGCTGCCTTAGACCGCTGCCTCAGACCGCTGCCTCAGACCGCTGCCTTAGACCGCTGCCTTAGACCGCTGCCTTAGACCGCTGCCTCAGACCGCTGCCTCAGACCGCTGCTTTAGACCGCTGCCTTAGACCGCTGCCTTAGACCGCTGCCTCAGACCGCTGCCTCAGACCGCTGCCTTAGACCGCTGCCTTAGACCGCTGCCTCAGACCGCTGCCTCAGACCGCTGCTTTAGACCGCTGCCTTAGACCGCTGCCTTAGACCGCTGCTTTAGACCGCTGCCTTAGACCGCTGCCTTAGACCGCTGCCTCAGACCGCTGCCTCAGACCGCTGCCTCAGACCGCTGCCTCGGACCGCTGCCTTAGACCGCTGCCTTAGACCGCTGCCTTAGACCGCTGCCTTAGACCGCTGCCTTAGACCGCTGCCTCAGACCGCTGCCTTAGACCGCTGCCTTAGACCGCTGCCTCAGACCGCTGCCTCAGACCGCTGCCTCAGACCGCTGCCTCAGACCGCTGCCTCAGACCGCTGCCTTAGACCGCTGCCTCAGACTGCTACCTTAGACCGCTGCCTTAGACCGCTGCCTCAGACCGCTGCCTCAGACCGCTGCCTAGACCGCTGCCTTAGACCGCTGCCTCAGACCGCTGCCTCAGACCGCTGCTTTAGACCGCTGCCTCAGACCGCTGCCTCAGACCGCTGCTTTAGACCGCTGCCTCAGACCGCTGCCTCAGACCGCTGCCTCAGACCGCTGCCTCAGACCGCTGCCTTAGACCGCTGCCTCAGACCGCTGCCTCAGACCGATGCCTCAGGACCGCTGCCTCTGGACCGCTGCCTCAGACCGCTGCCTCAGACCGCTGCCTCAGACCGCTGCCTCAGGACCGCTGCGCCACTCGGGAGCCAAGCTGGGGCTGGATAGTCTTGGAACGATCCTTGGACACACAGACAGACACACGCACACGCGCACACACACCTGTTTGATATGATAGCTAGCTAGCTAGCTTTAGCCTTTAGCTCGATGCTTGATGGCATTTGATATGTAGCTCAGTTGGTAGAGCATGGGGTTTGCAACGCCAGGGTTCTGGGTTCGATTCCCACAGGGGGCCAGTATGAAAAAAATAAAATAATAATAATAATAATGTATGCACTAACTGTAAGTGGCTCTGGATAAGAGCGTCTGCTAAATGACTCACTAACTGGAAGTGGCTCTGGATAAGAGCGTCTGCTAAATGACGTAAATGTCAATGATATAAGCTCCCGGTCTTGTCTGTCAGTAAAGCCACCAAGCATTGAATGAAGGCAGTTAACTAGCTAACTAACTAACGTTACTTGTTACTGGCCCTTATTATAACTTACCTGGTGAAAGCTAGCTAGCTGGAGCGATGGTGAGGTACATTAGATAGAATCACACAGCATTTACTTTGAAAACCGCTAGCAAATGTTTTAGGTTGCAACCCCTCCTCTCCACGCTCACACCGTCTCTGTTCATTAATTCAATCTTGTTGATTGATTATCCGTCTTTATTGTGTAAGTTCGGATTATTGATTGAACAAACACCTAACCCTACTCACAAAACACACCTAAGACTACTCATAAAACAAACCTAACACTAGTCATAAAACACACCTAACCCTACTCATAAAACACACCTAACCCTGCTCATAAAACACACCTAACCCTTCTCATAAAACACACCTAACCCTACTCATAACACACACCTAACCCAACTCATAAAACACACCTATCCCTTCTCATAAAACACACCTATCCCTACTCATAAAACACACCTAACCCTACTCATAAAACACACCTAACCCTGCTCATAAAAAACACCTAACCCAACTCATAAAACACATCTAACCCTTCTAATAAAACACACCTAACCCTACTCATAAAACACACCTAACCCTGCTCATAAAAAAAACCTAACCCAACTCATAAAACACATCTAACCCTTCTAATAAAACACACCTAACCCACTCATAAAACACACCTATCCCTTCTCATAAAACACACTTAACCCTACTCATAAAAAACACCTAACCCAACTCATAAAACACATCTAACCCTTCTAATAAAACACACCTAACCCACTCATAAAACACATCTAACCCTTCTAATAAAACACACCTAACCCTGCTCATAAAACACACCTATCCCTTCTCATAAAAAAACACCTAACCCAACTCATAAAACACACTTAACCCTTCTCATAAAACACGCCTCACCCTTCTCATAAAACACACTTAACCCTTCTCATAAAACACACCTCACCCTTCTCATAAAACACAACTAACCCACTCATAAAACACACCTAACCCTACAAAAAAAAAACACCTAACCCTAGTCATAAAACACACTTAACCCTACTCATTAAAGACACCTAACCCTACTCATAAAACACACCTAACAATTCTCATAAAACACACCTAACCCTACTCATAAAACACACCTAACCCTGCTCATAAAACACACCTAACCCTGCTCATAAAACACTCCTAACCCTGCTCATAAAACACACCTAACCTACTCATAAAAACACCTAACCCTACTCATTAAACACACCTAACCCTTCTAATAAAACACACCAAACCCTTCTCATAAAACACACCTAACCCTACTCATAAAACACACCTAACCCTTCTAATAAAACACACCCAACTCATAAAACACACCTAACCCTTCTCATAAAATACACCTCACCCTTCTCATAAAACACACCTAACCCTACTCATAAAACACACCTAACCCTAATAATACAACACACCTAACCCTACTCATAAAACACACCTGACCCTTCTAATAAAACACACCTATCCCTTCTCATAAAACACACCTGACCCTACTCATAAAACACACCTAACCCTTCTTATAAAACACACCTAGCATCAATCAATCAATCAATCAATTTTATTTTATATAGCCCTTCTTACATCAGCTAATATCTCGAAGTGCTGTACAGAAACCCAGCCTAAAACCCCAAACAGCTAGTAATGCAGGTGTAGAAGCACGGTGGCTAGGAAAAACTCCCTAGAAAGGCGAAAACCTAGGAAGAAACCTAGAGAGGAACCAGGCTATGAGGGGTGGCCAGTCCTCTTCTGGCTGTGCCGGGTGAAGATTATAACAGAACCATGCCAAGATGTTCAAAAATGTTCATAAGTGACAAGCATGGTCAAATAATAATCAGGAATAAATCTCAGTTGGCTTTTCATAGCCGATCATTAAGAGTTGAAAACAGCAGGTCTGGGACAGGTAGGGGTTCCATAACCGCAGGCAGAACAGTTGAAACTGGAATAGCAGCAAGGCCAGGCGGACTGGGGACAGCAAGGAGTCACCACGGCCGGTAGTCCCGACGTATGGTCCTAGGGCTCAGGTCTCTCAGTTGGCTTTTCATAGCCGATCATTAAGAGTTGAAAACAGCAGGTCTGGGACAGGTAGGGGTTTCGTAACCGCAGGCAGAACAGTTGAAACTGGAATAGCAGCAAGGCCAGGCGGACTGGGGACAGCAAGGTGTCATCATGCCCGGTAGTCCTGACGTATGGTCCTAGGGCTCAGGTTCTCAGAGAGAAAGAGAGAACGAGAGAATTAGAGAGAGCATACTTAAATTCACACAGGACACTGGATAAGACAGGAGAAGTACTCCAGGTATAACCAACTAACCCCAGCCCCCCGACACATAAACTACTGCAGCATAAATACTGGAGGCTGAGACAGGAGCGGTCCGGAGACACTGTGGCCCCATCCGAAGAAACCCCCGGACAGGGCCAAACAGGAAGGATATAACCCCACCCACTCTGCCAAAGCACAGCCCCCGCACCACTAGAGGGATATCCTCAACCACCAACTTACAATCCTGAGACAAGGCCGAGTATAGCCCACAGAGGTCTCCACCACAGCACAAACCAAGGGGGGGCGCCAACCCAGACAGGAAGATCACGTCAGTAACTCAACCCACTCAAGTGACGCACCCCTCCCAGGGACGGCATGAAAGAGCACCAGCAAGCCAGTGACTCAGCCCCTGCAACAGGGTTAGAGGCAGAGAACCCCAGTGGAGAGGGGAACCGGCCTGGCAGAGACAGCAAGGGCTGTTCGTTGCTCCAGAGCCTTTCCGTTCACCTTCACACTCCTGGGCCAGACTACACTCAATCATATGACCTACTGAAGAGATAAGTCTTCAGTAAAGACTTAAAGGTTGAGACCGAGTCTGCGTCTCTCACATGGGTAGGCAGACTGTTCCATAAAAATGGAGATCTATAGGAGAAAGCCCTGCCTCCCGCTGTTTGCTTAGAAATTCTAGGGACAATTAGGAGGCCTGCGTCTTGTGACCGTAGCGTACGTATTGGTATGTACGGCAGGACCAACTCGGAAAGATAGGTAGGAGCAAGCCCATGTAACGCTTTATAGGTTAACAGTAAAACCTTGAAATCAGCCCTTGCCTTAACAGGAAGCCAGTGTAGGGAAGCTAGCACTGGAGTAATATGATCAAATTTCTTGGTTCTAGTCAGGATTCTAGCAGCCGTATTTAGCACTAACTGAAGTTTATTTAGTGCTTTATCCGGGTAGCCGGAAAATAGAGCATTGCAGTAGTCTAACCTAGAAGTAACAAATGCATGGATTAATTTTTCTGCATCATTTTTGGACAGAACATTTCTGATTTTTGCAATGTTACGTAGATGGAAAAAAGCTGTCCTTGAAACAGTCTTGATATGTTCGTCAAAAGAGAGATCAGGGTCAAGAGTAACATTTACATTTACATTTTAGTCATTTAGCAGACGCTCTTAACCAGAGCGACTTACAGGAGCAATTAGGGTTAAGTGCCTTGCTCAAGGGCACATTAACGTCATTTAGCAGACGCTCTTAGCCAGAGCGACTCACAAATTGGTGCGTTCACCCTATAGCCAGTGGGACAACCACTTTACAATCTGGGGGGGGGGGGGGGGGGGTTAGAAGGAACACTTTATCCTATCCCAGGTATTCCTTAAAGAGGTGGGGTTTCAAATGTAACACCGAGGTCCTTCACAGTTTTATTTGAGACGACTTTACAACCATCAAGATGAATTGTCAGATTTAACAGAAGATCTCTTTGTTTCTTGGGACCTAGAACAAGCATCTCTGTTTTGTCCGAGTTTAAAAGTAAAAAGTTTTCAGCCATCCACTTCCTTATGTCTGAAACACAGGCTTCTAGCGAGGGCAATTTTGGGGCTTCACCATGTTTCATTGAAATGTACAGCTGTGTGTCATCCGCATAGCAGTGAAAGTTAACATTATGTTTTCGAATAACATCCCCAAGAGGTAAAATATATAGTGAAAACAATAGTGGTCCTAAAACGGAACCTTGAGGAACACCGAAATGTACAGTTGATTTGTCGGAGGACAGACCATTCACAGAGACAAACTGATATCTTTCCGACAGGTAGGATCTAAACCAGGCCAGAACTTGTCCGTGTAGACCAATTTGGGTTTCCAGTCTCTCCAAAAGAATGTGGTGATCGATGGTGTCAAAGGCAGCACTAAGGTCTAGTAGCACGAGGACAGATGCAGAGCCTCGGTCTGACGCCATTAAAAGGTCATTTACCACCTTCACAAGTGCAGTCTCAGTGCTATGATGGGGTCTAAAACCAGACTGAAGCATTTCGTATACATTGTTTGTCTTCAGAAAGGCAGTGAGTTGCTGCGCAACAGCTTTTTCTAAAATTTTTGAGAGGAATGGAAGATTCGATATAGGCCGATAGTTTTTTATATTTTCCGGGTCAAGGTTTGGCTTTTTCAAGAGAGGCTTTATCACTGCCACTTTTAGTGAGTTTGGTACACATCCGGTGGATAGAGAGCTGTTTATTATGTTCAACATAGGAGGGCCAAGCACAGGAAGCAGCTCCTTCAGCAGTTTAGTAGGAATAGGATCCAGTATGCAGCTTGAAGGTTTAGAGGCCATGATTATTTTCATCATTGTGTCAAGAGATATAGTACTAAAACACTTAAGTGTCTCTCCCGATCCCAGGCCCTCGCAGAGCTGTGCAGATCCAGGACAGCTAAGCCCTGGAGGAATACGCAGATTCAAAGAGGAGTCCGTAATTTGCTTTCTAATGGTCATGATCTTTTCCTCAAAGAAGTTCATGAATTTATCACTGCTGAAGTGAAAGCCATCCTCTCTTGGGGAATGCTGCTTTTTAGTTAGCTTTGCAACAGTATCAAAAAGAAATTTTGGATTGTTCTTATTTTCCTCAATTAAGTTGGAAAAGTAGGATGATCGAGCAGCAGTGAGGGCTCTTCGGTACTGCACGGTACTGTCTTTCCAAGCTAGTCGGAAGACTTCCAGTTTGGTGTGGCGCCATTTCCGTTCCAATTTCCTGGAAGCTTGCTTCAAAGCTCGGGTATTTTCTGTATACCAGGGAGCTAGTTTCTTATGACAAATGTTTTTCGTTTTTAGGGGTGCAACTGCATCTAGGGTATTGCGCAAGGTTAAATTGAGTTCCTCAGTTAAGTGGTTAACTGATTTTTGTCCTCTGACGTCCTTGGGTAGGCAGAAGGAGTCTGGAAGGGCATCAATGAATTTTTGTGTTGTTTGAGAATTTATAGCACGACTTTTGATGCTCCTTGGTTGGGGTCTGAGCAGATTATTTGTTGCGATTGCAAATGTAATAAAATGGTGGTCTGATAGTCCAGGATTTTGTGGAAAAACATTAAGATCTACAACATTTATTCCATGGGACAAAACTAGGTCCAGAGTATGACTGTGGCAGTGAGTAGGTCCAGAGACATGTTGGACAAAACCCACTGAGTCGATAATGGCTCCGAAAGACTTTTGGAGTGGGTCTGTGGACTTCTCCATGTGAATATTAAAATCACCAAAAATTAGAATATGATCTGCTATGACTACAAGGTCTGATAGGAATTCAGGAAACTCAGAGAGGAACGCTGTATAAAAAGTGATTGAGTAGGCTGCATAGATTTCATGACTAGAAGCTCAAAAGATGAAAACGCCATTTTTTTTTTTGTAAATTGAAATTTGCTATCGTAAATGTTAGCAACACCTCCGCCTTTGCGGGATGCACAGGGAATATGGTCACTAGTGTAACCAGGAGGTGAGGCCTCATTTAACACAGCAAATTCATCAGGCTTAAGCCATGTTTCAGTCAGGCCAATCACATCAAGATTATGATCAGTGATTAGTTCATTGACTATGACTGCCTTTGAAGTGAGGGATCTAACATTAAGTAACCCTATTTTGAGATGTGAGGTATCACGATCTCTTTCAATAATGGCAGGAATGGAGGAGGTCTTTATCCTAATAAGATTGCTAGGGTGAACACCGCCATGTTTAGTTTTGCCCAACCTAGGTCGAGGCACAGACACAGTCTCAATGGGTATGGCTGAGCTGACTACACTGACTGTGCTATTGGCAGACTCCACTAAGCTGGCAGGTTGGCTAACAGCCTGCTGCCTGGCCTGCACCCTATTTCACTGTGGGGCTAGAGGAGTTAGAGCCCTATCTATGTTGGTAGATAAGAGGAGAGCACCCCTCCAGCTAGGATGGAGTCCGTCACTCCTCAGCAGGTCAGGCTTGGTCCTGTTTGTGGGTGAGTCCCAGAAAGAGGGCCAATTATCCACAAATGTTATCTTTTGGGAGGGGCAGAAAACAGTTTTCAACCAGCGATTAAGTGCTGAGACTCTGCTGTAGAGCTCGTCACTTCCCCTAACTGGGAGGGGGCCAGAGACAATTACTCGATGCCGACACATCTTTCTAGCTGATTTACACGCTGAAGCTATGTTGCACTTGGTGACCTCTGACTGTTTCATCCTAACATCGTTGGTGCCGACGTGGATAACAATATCTCTATACTCTCTACACTCGCCAGTTTTAGCTTTAGCCAGCACCATCTTTAGATTAGCCTTAACGTCGGTAGCCCTGCCCCCTGGTAAACAGTGTATGATCGCTGGGTGATTCGTTTTAAGTCTAATACTGCGGGTAATGGAGTCGCCAATGACTAGGGTTTTCAATTTGTCAGAGCTAACACCTAACCCTGCTCATAAAACACACCTAACCCTACACATAAAACACACCTAACACTTCTCATAAAACACACCTAACCCTGCTCATAAAACACACGTAACCCTACTCATAAAACACACCTAACCCTTCTCATAAAACACACCTAACCCTGCTCATAAAACACACCTAACCCTTCTCATAAAACACCCCTAACCCTGCTCATAAAACACCCCTAACCCTGCTCATAAAACACACGTAACCCTACTCATAAAACACACCTAACCCTACTCATAAAACACTCCTAACCCTGCTCATAAAACACACCTAACCCTACTCATAAAAACACCTAACCCTGCTCATAAAACACACCTAACCCAAATCATAAAGCACACCTAACCCTACTAATAAAACACACCTAACCCTAAGCCTACTCATAAAGCACACCTAACCCTACTCATAAAACACAACTAACCCTACTCTTAAAGCACACCTAACCCTACTCTAAAACACACCTAACCCAGTCTTAAAACACATCTAATCCAACTCTTAAAACACACCTAACCCTACTCATAAAACACACCTAACCCTACTCATAAAACACACCTAACCCTACTCATAAAACACACGTAACCCTACTCATAAAACACACCTAACCCTACTCAAAAAACACACCTAACCCTACTCATAAAACACACCTAACCCTACTCATAAAACACACCTAACCCTACTCATAAAACACACCTAACCCTACTCATAAAACACACGTAACCCTACTCATAAAACACACCTAACCCTGCTCATAAAACACACCTAACCCTGCTCATAAAACACACCTAACCCTTCTCATAAAACACACCTAACCCTTCTCATAAAACACACCTAACCCTGCTCATAAAACACACGTAACCCTACTCATAAAACACACGTAACCCTACTCATAAAACACTCCTAACCCTGCTCATAAAACACACCTAACCCTGCTCATAAAACACATGTAACCCTACTCATAAAACACACCTAACCCTGCTCATAAAACACACCTAACCCTGCTCATAAAACACACCTAACCCTTCTCATAAAACACACCTAACCCTTCTCATAAAACACACCTAACCCTGCTCATAAAACACACCTAACCCAACTCATAAAGCACACCTAACCCTACTCATAAAACACACCTAACCCTAAGCCTACTCATAAAGCACACCTAACCCTACTCATAAAACACAACTAACCCTACTCTTAAAGCACACCTAACCCTACTCATAAAACACACCTAACCCAACTCATAAAACACTCCTAAACCTGCTCATAAAACACACCTAACCCTACTCATAAAAACACCTAACCCTGCTCATAAAACACACCTAACCCAACTCATAAAACACACCTAACCCTAAGCCTACTCATAAAGCACAACTAACCCTACTCATAAAACACAACTAACCCTACTCTTAAAGCAGACCTAACCCTACTCTAAAACACAACTAACCCTACTCATAAAACACTCATAACCCAACTCATAACACACACCTAACCCTTCTCATAAAACACACCTAACCCTACTCATAAAACACACCTAACCCTACTCATAAAACACACCTAACCCTTCTCATAAAACACACCTAACCCTTCTCATAAAACACACCTAACCCTGCTCATAAAACACACCTAACCCTACACATAAAACACACCTAACACTTCTCATAAAACACACCTAACCCTGCTCATAAAACACACGTAACCCTACTCATAAAACACACCTAACCCTTCTCATAAAACACACCTAACCCTGCTCATAAAACACACCTAACCCTTCTCATAAAACACCCCTAACCCTGCTCATAAAACACCCCTAACCCTGCTCATAAAACACACGTAACCCTACTCATAAAACACACCTAACCCTACTCATAAAACACTCCTAACCCTGCTCATAAAACACACCTAACCCTTCTCATAAAACACACCTAACCCTTCTCATAAAACACACCTAACCCTACTCAAAAAACACACCTAACCCTACTCATAAAACACACCTAACCCTCCTCATAAAACACACCTAACCCTACTCATAAAACACACCTAACCCTACTCATAAAACACACGTAACCCTACTCATAAAACACACCTAACCCTGCTCATAAAACACACCTAACCCTGCTCATAAAACACACCTAACCCTTCTCATAAAACACACCTAACCCTTCTCATAAAACACACCTAACCCTGCTCATAAAACACACGTAACCCTACTCATAAAACACACGTAACCCTACTCATAAAACACTCCTAACCCTGCTCATAAAACACACCTAACCCTGCTCATAAAACACATGTAACCCTACTCATAAAACACACCTAACCCTGCTCATAAAACACACCTAACCCTGCTCATAAAACACACCTAACCCTTCTCATAAAACACACCTAACCCTTCTCATAAAACACACGTAACCCTACTCATAAAACACACGTAACCCTACTCATAAAACACTCCTAACCCTGCTCATAAAACACACCTAACCCTACTCAATAAAACACCTAACCCTGCTCATAAAACACACCTAACCTAACTCATAAAACACACCTAACCCTGCTCATAAAACACACCTAACCCTACTCATAAAACACACCTAACCCAACTCATAAAACTCTCCTAACCCTGCTCATAAAACACACCTAACCCTACTCATAAAAACACCTAACCCTGCTCATAAAACACACCTAACCCAACTCATAAAGCACACCTAACCCTACTCATAAAACACACCTAACCCTAAGCCTACTCATAAAGCACACCTAACCCTACTCATAAAACACAACCAACCCTACTCTTAAAGCACACCTAACCCTTCTCATAAAACACACCTAACCCTTCGCATAAAACACACCTAACCCTGCTCATAAAACACACGTAACCCTACTCATAAAACACACCTAACCCTTCTCATAAAACACACCTAACCCTGCTCATAAAACACAACTAACCCTACTCTTAAAGCACACCTAACCCTTCTCATAAAACACACCTAACCCTTCGCATAAAACACACCTAACCCTGCTCATAAAACACACCTAACCCTACTCATAAAACACACCTAACCCTTCTCATAAAACACACCTAACCCTGCTCATAAAACACACGTAACCCTACTCATAAAACACACCTAACCCTACTCATAAAACACACGTAACCCTACTCATAAAACACACCTAACCCTGCTCATAAAACACACCTAACCCTGCTCATAAAACACACCTAACCCTTCTCATAAAACACACCTAACCCTTCTCATAAAACACACCTAACCCTGCTCATAAAACACACGTAACCCTACTCATAAAACACACGTAACCCTACTCATAAAACACTCCTAACCCTGCTCATAAAACACACCTAACCCTGCTCATAAAACACATGTAACCCTACTCATAAAACACACCTAACCCTGCTCATAAAACACACCTAACCCTGCTCATAAAACACACCTAACCCTTCTCATAAAACACACCTAACCCTTCTCATAAAACACACGTAACCCTACTCATAAAACACACGTAACCCTACTCATAAAACACTCCTAACCCTGCTCATAAAACACACCTAACCCTACTCAATAAAACACCTAACCCTGCTCATAAAACACACCTAACCTAACTCATAAAACACACCTAACCCTGCTCATAAAACACACCTAACCCTACTCATAAAACACACCTAACCCAACTCATAAAACTCTCCTAACCCTGCTCATAAAACACACCTAACCCTACTCATAAAAACACCTAACCCTGCTCATAAAACACACCTAACCCAACTCATAAAGCACACCTAACCCTACTCATAAAACACACCTAACCCTAAGCCTACTCATAAAGCACACCTAACCCTACTCATAAAACACAACCAACCCTACTCTTAAAGCACACCTAACCCTTCTCATAAAACACACCTAACCCTTCGCAAAAAACACACCTAACCCTGCTCATAAAACACACGTAACCCTACTCATAAAACACACCTAACCCTTCTCATAAAACACACCTAACCCTGCTCATAAAACACAACTAACCCTACTCTTAAAGCACACCTAACCCTTCTCATAAAACACACCTAACCCTTCGCATAAAACACACCTAACCCTGCTCATAAAACACACCTAACCCTACTCATAAAACACACCTAACCCTTCTCATAAAACACACCTAACCCTGCTCATAAAACACACGTAACCCTACTCATAAAACACACCTAACCCTTCTCATAAAACACACCTAACCCTGCTCATAAAACACACCTAACCCTTCTCATAAAACACCCCTAACCCTGCTCATAAAACACCCCTAACCCTGCTCATAAAACACACGTAACCCTACTCATAAAACACACCTAACCCTACTCATAAAACACTCCTAACCCTGCTCATAAAACACACCTAACCCTACTCATAAAAACACCTAACCCTGCTCATAAAACACACCTAACCCAACTCATAAAGCACACCTAACCCTACTCATAAAACACACCTAACCCTAAGCCTACTCCTAAAGCACACCTAACCCTACTCATAAAACACAACTAACCCTACTCTTAAAGCACACCTAACCCTGCTCATAAAACACACCTAACCCTGCTCATAAAACACACCTAACCCTTCTCATAAAACACACCTAACCCTTCTCATAAAACACACCTAACCCTGCTCATAAAACACACGTAACCCTACTCATAAAACACACGTAACCCTACTCATAAAACACTCCTAACCCTGCTCATAAAACACACCTAACCCTGCTCATAAAACACATGTAACCCTACTCATAAAACACACCTAACCCTGCTCATAAAACACACCTAACCCTGCTCATAAAACACACCTAACCCTTCTCATAAAACACACCTAACCCTTCTCATAAAACACACGTAACCCTACTCATAAAACACACGTAACCCTACTCATAAAACACTCCTAACCCTGCTCATAAAACACACCTAACCCTACTCAATAAAACACCTAACCCTGCTCATAAAACACACCTAACCTAACTCATAAAACACACCTAACCCTGCTCATAAAACACACCTAACCCTACTCATAAAACACACCTAACCCAACTCATAAAACTCTCCTAACCCTGCTCATAAAACACACCTAACCCTACTCATAAAAACACCTAACCCTGCTCAAAAAACACACCTAACCCAACTCATAAAGCACACCTAACCCTACTCATAAAACACACCTAACCCTAAGCCTACTCATAAAGCACACCTAACCCTACTCATAAAACACAACCAACCCTACTCTTAAAGCACACCTAACCCTTCTCATAAAACACACCTAACCCTTCGCATAAAACACACCTAACCCTGCTCATAAAACACACGTAACCCTACTCATAAAACACACCTAACCCTTCTCATAAAACACACCTAACCCTGCTCATAAAACACAACTAACCCTACTCTTAAAGCACACCTAACACTTCTCATAAAACACACCTAACCCTTCGCATAAAACACACCTAACCCTTCTCATAAAACACACCTAACCCTGCTCATAAAACACACGTAACCCTACTCATAAAACACACCTAACCCTTCTCATAAAACACACCTAACCCTGCTCATAAAACACACCTAACCCTTCTCATAAAACACCCCTAACCCTGCTCATAAAACACCCCTAACCCTGCTCATAAAACACACGTAACCCTACTCATAAAACACACCTAACCCTACTCATAAAACACTCCTAACCCTGCTCATAAAACACACCTAACCCTACTCATAAAAACACCTAACCCTGCTCATAAAACACACCTAACCCAACTCATAAAGCACACCTAACCCTACTCATAAAACACACCTAACCCTAAGCCTACTCCTAAAGCACACCTAACCCTACTCATAAAACACAACTAACCCTACTCTTAAAGCACACCTAACCCTACTCTAAAACACACATAACCCTACTCTTAAAGCACACCTAACCCTTCTCATAAAACACACCTAACCCTGCTCATAAAACACACGTAACCCTACTCATAAAACACACCTAACCCTACTCATAAAACACACCTAACCCTACTCATAAAACACACCTAACCCTACTCATAAAACACACCTAACCCTACTCATAAAACATACCTAACCCTGCTCATAAAACACACCTAACCCTACTCATAAAACACACCTAACCCTACTCATAAAACATACCTAACCCTGCTCATAAAACACACCTAACCCTACTCATAAAACACACCTAACCCTACTCAAAAAACACACCTAACCCTACTCATAAAACACACCTAACCCTACTCATAAAACACACTTAACCCTGCTCATAAAACACACCTAACCCTACTCATAAAACACACCTAACCCAACTCGTAAAGCACACCTAACCCTACTCGTAAAACACACCTAACCCTACTCATAAAACACACGTAACCCTATTCATAAAAAACACCTAACCCTAGTCATAAAACACACCTAACCCTTCTCATAAAACACACCTAACCCTACTCATAAAACACACCTAACCCTACTCATAAAACACACCTAACCCTTCTCATAAAACACACCTAACCCTACTCATAAAACACATCTAACCATACTCATAAAACACACCTAACCCTACTCATAAAACACACCCTTCTCATAAAACACACCTAACCCTGCTCATAAAACACATCTAACCCAACTCTTAAAACACACCTAACCCTACTCATAAAACACACCTAACCCTACTCATAAAACACACCCTTCTCATAAAACACACCTAACCCTTCTCATAAAACACACCTAACCCTACTCATAAAACACACCTAACCCTATTCATAAAACACACCTAACCCTACTCATAAAACACACCTAACCCTTCTCATAAAACACACCTAACCCTTCTCATAAAACACACCTAACCCTACTCATAAAACACACCTAACCCTGCTCATAAAACACACCTAACCCTACTCATAAAACACACGTAACCCTACTCATAAAACAAACCTAACCCTGCTCATAAAACACACCTAACCCTTCTCATAAAACACACCTAACCCTGCTCATAAAACACACCTAACCCTGCTCATAAAACACACGTAACCCTACTCATAAAACACACCTAACCCTACTCATAAAACACTCCTAACCCTGCTCATAAAACACACCTAACCCTACTCATAAAAACTCCTAACCCTGCTCATAAAACACACCTAACCCAACTCATAAAACACACCTAACCCTACTCATAAAACACACCTAACCCTACTCATAAAACACAACTAACCTTATTCATGAACCACACCTAACCCTACTCATAAAACACACCTAACCCTACTCATAAAACACACCTAACCCAACTCATAAAACACACCTAACCCAGTCTTAAAAAACATCTAATCCAACTCTAAAAAATACATAACCCTTTCTCATAAAACACACCTAACCCTACTCATAAAAAACACCTAACCCTTCTCATAAAACAAACCTTACTCATAAAACACACCTAACCCTGCTCATAAAACACACGTAACCCTACTCATAAAACACACTTAACCCTGCTCATAAAACACACCTAACCCTGCTCATAAAACACACCTAACCCTTCTCATAAAACACACCTAACCCTTCTCATAAAACACACCTAACCCTGCTCATAAAACACACGTAACCCTACTCATAAAACACACGTAACCCTACACATAAAACATTCCTAACCCTGCTCATAAAACACACCTAACCCTACTCATAAAAACACCTAACCCTGCTCATAAAACACACCTAACCCAACTCATAAAGCACACCTAATCCTACTCATAAAACACACCTAACCCTAAGCCTACTCATAAAGCACACCTAACCCTACTCATAAAACACAACTAACCCTACTCTTAAAGCACACCTAACCCTACTCATAAAACACAACTAACCCAACTCATAAAACACTCCTAACCCTGCTCATAAAACACACCTACCCTACTCATAAAAACACCTAACCCTGCTCATAAAACACACCTAACCCAACTCATAAAACACACCTAACCCTAAGCCTACTCATAAAGCACACCTAACCCTACTCATAAAACACAACTAACCCTACTCTTAAAGCAGACCTAACCCTACTCTAAAACACAACTAACCCTACTCATAAAACACTCATAACCCAACTCATAACACACACCTAACCCTTCTCATAAAACACACCTAACCCTTCTCATAAAACACACCTAACCCTACACATAAAACACACCTAACACTTCTCATAAAACACACCTAACCCTGCTCATAAAACACACGTAACCCTACTCATAAAACACACCTATCCCTTCTCATAAAACACACCTAACCCTGCTCATAAAACACACCCTAACCCTTCTCATAAAACACCCCTAACCCTGCTCATAAAACACCCCTAACCCTGCTCATAAAACACACGTAACCCTACTCATAAAACACACCTATCCCTTCTCATAAAACACACCTAACCCTGCTCATAAAATACACCTAACCCTTCTCATAAAACACACCTAACCCAACTCATAAACCACTCCTAACCCTGCTCATAAAACACACCTAACCCTACTCATAAAAACACCTAACCCTGCTCATAAAACACACCTAACCCAAATCATAAAGCACACCTAACCCTACTAATAAAACACACCTAACCCTAACCCTACTCTTAAAGCACACCTAACCCTACTCTAAAACACACCGAACCCAGTCTTAAAACACATCTAATCCAACTCTTAAAACACACCTAACCCTACTCATAAAACACACCTAACCCTACTCAAAAAACACACCTAACCCAACTCATAAAACACACCTAACCCTACTCATAAAACACACCTAACCCTAAGCCTACTCATAAAGCACACCTAACCCTACTCATAAAACACAACTAACCCTACTCTTAAAGCACACCTAACCCTACTCATAAAACACACCTAACCCAACTCATAAAAAACTCCTAACCCTGCTCATAAAACACACCTAACCCTACTCAATAAAACACCTAACCCTGCTCATAAAACACACCTAACCCTAAGCCTACTCATAAAGCACACCTAACCCTACTCATAAAACACATGTAACCCTACTCATAAAACACTCCTAACCATGCTCATAAAACACACCTAACCCTTCTCATAAAACACACCTAACCCTTCTCATAAAACACACCTAACCCTGCTCATAAAACACACCTAACCCTACACATAAAACACACCTAACACTTCTCATAAAACACACCTAACCCTGCTCATAAAACACACGTAACCCTACTCATAAAACACACCTATCCCTTCTCATAAAACACACCTAACCCTGCTCATAAAACACACCTAACCCTTCTCATAAAACACCCCTAACCCTGCTCATAAAACACCCCTAACCCTGCTCAATAAAACACCTAACCTAACTCATAAAACACACCTAACCCTAAGCCTACTCATAAAGCACACCTAACCCTACTCATAAAACACATGTAACCCTACTCATAAAACACTCCTAACCATGCTCATAAAACACACCTAACCCTTCTCATAAAACACACCTAACCCTTCTCATAAAACACACCTAACCCTGCTCATAAAACACACCTAACCCTACACATAAAACACACCTAACACTTCTCATAAAACACACCTAACCCTGCTCATAAAACACACGTAACCCTACTCATAAAACACACCTATCCCTTCTCATAAAACACACCTAACCCTGCTCATAAAACACACCTAACCCTTCTCATAAAACACCCCTAACCCTGCTCATAAAACACCCCTAACCCTGCTCATAAAACACACGTAAACCTACTCATAAAACACACCAAACCCTACTCATAAAACACTCCTAACCCTGCTCATAAAACACACCTAACCCTACTCATAAAAACACCTAACCCTGCTCATAAAACACACCTAACCCAAATCATAAAGCACACCTAACCCTACTAATAAAACACACCTAACCCTAAGCCTACTCACAAAGCACACCTAACCCTACTCATAAAACACAACTAACCCTACTCTTAAAGCACACCTAACCCTACTCTAAAACACACCTAACCCAGTCTTAAAACACATCTAATCCAACTCTTAAAACACACCTAACCCTACTCATAAAACACACCTAACCCTACTCATAAAACACACCTAACCCTGCTCATAAAACACACCTAACCCTACTCATAAAACACACCTAACCCTGCTCATAAAACACACGTAACCCTACTCATAAAAAACACGTAACCCTACTCATAAAACACTCCTAACCCTGCTCATAAAACACACCTAACCCTGCTCATAAAACACACCTAACCCTGCTCATAAAACACACCTAACCCTTCTCATAAAACACACCTAACCCTTCTCATAAAACACACCTAACCCTGCTCATAAAACACACCTAACCCTACTCATAAAACACACCTAACCCAACTCATAAAACTCTCCTAACCCTGCTCATAAAACACACCTAACCCTACTCATAAAAACACCTAACCCTGCTCATAAAACACACCTAACCCAACTCATAAAGCACACCTAACCCTACTCATAAAACACACCTAACCCTAAGCCTACTCATAAAGCACACCTAACCCTACTCATAAAACACAACCAACCCTACTCTTAAAGCACACCTAACCCTTCTCATAAAACACACCTAACCCTTCGCATAAAACACACCTAACCCTGCTCATAAAACACACGTAACCCTACTCATAAAACACACCTAACCCTTCTCATAAAACACACATAACCCTGCTCATAAAACACAACTAACCATACTCTTAAAGCACACCTAACCCTTCTCATAAAACACACCTAACCCTTCGCATAAAACACACCTAACCCTGCTCATAAAACACACCTAACCCTACTCATAAAACACACCTAACCCTTCTCATAAAACACACCTAACCCTGCTCATAAAACACACGTAACCCTACTCATAAAACACACCTAACCCTTCTCATAAAACACACCTAACCCTGCTCATAAAACTCTCCTAACCCTGCTCATAAAACACACCTAACCCTACTCATAAAAACACCTAACCCTGCTCATAAAACACACCTAACCCTAAGCCTACTCATAAAGCACACCTAACCCTACTCATAAAACACAACTAACCCTACTCTTAAAGCACACCTAACCCTACTCTAAAACACACCTAACCCTACTCTTAAAGCACACCTAACCCTTCTCATAAAACACACCTAACCCTGCTCATAAAACACACGTAACCCTACTCATAAAACACACCTAACCCTACTCATAAAACACACCTAACCCTACTCATAAAACACACCTAACCCTACTCATAAAACACACCTAACCCTACTCATAAAACATACCTAACCCTGCTCATAAAACACACCTAACCCTACTCATAAAACACACCTAACCCTACTCATAAAACATACCTAACCCTGCTCATAAAACACACCTAACCCTACTCATAAAACACACCTAACCCTACTCAAAAAACACACCTAACCCTACTCATAAAACACACCTAACCCTACTCATAAAACACACTTAACCCTGCTCATAAAACACACCTAACCCTACTCATAAAACACACCTAACCCAACTCGTAAAGCACACCTAACCCTACTCGTAAAACACACCTAACCCTACTCATAAAACACACGTAACCCTATTCATAAAAAACACCTAACCCTAGTCATAAAACACACCTAACCCTTCTCATAAAACACACCTAACCCTACTCATAAAACACACCTAACCCTACTCATAAAACACACCTAACCCTTCTCATAAAACACACCTAACCCTACTCATAAAACACATCTAACCATACTCATAAAACACACCTAACCCTACTCATAAAACACACCCTTCTCATAAAACACACCTAACCCTGCTCATAAAACACATCTAACCCAACTCTTAAAACACACCTAACCCTACTCATAAAACACACCTAACCCTACTCATAAAACACACCTAACCCTTCTCATAAAACACACCTAACCCTTCTCATAAAACACACCTAACCCTGCTCATAAAGCACACCTAACCCTGCTCAGAAAACACACGTAACCCTACTCATAAAACACACCTAACCCTTCTCATAAAACACACCTAACCCTACTCATAAAACACATCTAACCCAACTCTTAAAACACACCTAACCCTACTCATAAAACACACCTAACCCTACTCATAAAACACACCTAACCCTTCTCATAAAACACACCTAACCCTGCTCATAAAGCACACCTAACCCTACTCATAAAACACACCTAACCCTTCTCATAAAACACACCTAACCCTTCTCATAAAACACACCTAACCCTTCTCATAAAACACACCTAACCCTACTCATAAAGCACACCTAAACCTACTCATAAAACACACCTAACCCTACTCATAAAACACACCTAACCCTACTCATAAAACACACCTAACCCAACTCATAAGACACACCTAACCCTACTCATAAAACACACCTAACCCTACTCATAAAACACACCTAACCCTTCTCATAAAACACACCTAACCCAACTCATAAGACACACCTAACCGTATTCATAAAACTACCTGGATACAGAGGTTTTCCACATAAACTCTATTACTCATTGCCACACTCCGCTGGCACGCAAATGTTTTTCTATAATCTCTTTCTCTCTCAATATCATTCTCTCTCTCTCACTCGCTCTCTCTGTCTCTCTCCTTTCACTCACTTCCTCTCTTTCACTATCTCTCCTCTGCTCCCGCTTTCCTTTTCGGTATGATAATATAGTAGGGCATCCAAATCTAGATCTGGGAAACTGTTTATGTAATGTGTTTTTGTTATATAAAGAGAAACCCAAGACTGTCTTTATGTTTTATATAGAGCTCCTCTGATTATAAGATATGGTTCAGAGGAGATAGGAGAGTTCTGTGGGCGGAAAGAGGAGAGGAGAGGAGAGGAGAGGAGAGGAGAGGAGAGGAGAGGAGAGGAGAGGAGAGGAGAGGAGAGGAGAGGAGAGGAGAGGAGAGGAGAGGAGAGGAGAGGAGAGGAGAGGATGCTATTGTGACCATGTCTCAGTTAATCATCTGATTAAAGGTTACTGACAACATTATGCTCTTATTGATGGTGGTGGTGGTGGTGCTGGTGGTGGTGCTGGTGCTGGTGGTGGTGGTGGTGCTGGTGGTGCTGCTTGTTCATTCTGTGTCTGCTTTTCAGAGGGAGCAGAGGGGCGTTTGTAGAAGGATTGTAGACACACATGACGCTTACTGTCACTGTATCACGTCTCTCCCCTCTACGTCAGATACACATGTATCAGGCTGACAACTCAGACTCAGAGAACCACATCAACAGAACCATACACAGTCAAAATAAACTGTCTGCATAGTCTACTGACTCTGATTCTACAGAGCAGTTTACAGTCTTGGAGGCAGTGGTAGTTCACAGTCTACACAGTTCTGTAAACCAGTTGATAGTCATACAGGTGTACTTCACTGAGACTGTGAACCGGTAAGAGAGGAAACTAACATTTCAGTTTCAATTTCTAGTGGCGCAGAGATTAAGACTGTTACTGTGCCACTAGAGATCCTGGTTTGAATCCAGGCTCCGTCGTAGCCGGCCGCGACCGGGAGACCCAGGGGGCGGCGCACAATTGGTCCAGGGTAGGGGAGGGAATGGCCGGCAGGGATGTAGCTCAGTTGGTAGAGCATGGCGTTTGCAACGCCAGGGTTGTGGGTTCGATTCTCACGGGTGGCCAGTATGAAAAAAATAAGAATGTATGCACTCACTAACTGTAAGTCGCTCTGGATAAGAGCGTCTGCTAAATGACTAGAAAAAGCATCAAACATGTTTTCCTCTTCAAAGGTCACAGTTGTTGAGGCACTCTCTGGAAGAGAGCATTTTAATTCACACCTTTAATCCAGTCTATTCTACCAGTCTCGCCAGAGTGGCTCTGACTCGTTTAATAACAGAGAACATAATGCAGCCCCACACCTTAACATTACACTCACCCAAGGGTTGTGACAAGCACCACAAAGCAGAACATAAAGAATATCAAGCTCTCACTTGATATTCAGGACATAGAACAACCGACTGCGGTCCTCTGTAGCTCAGCTGGTAGAGCACGGCGCTTGTAACGCCAGGGTAGTGGGTTAGATCCCCGGGACCACCCATACACAAAAAAAATGTATGCACGCAGAGGTAGGGGAGTCTGCCTGCTGGCTCCCCTTCCTCTGCGGAAGCATAGTTCCCTCTCAGCCCAGTCAAAACTGTTCGCTGCTCTGGCACCCCAATGGTGGAACAAGCTCCCTCACGACGCCAGGACAGCGGAGTCACTCACCACCTTCCGGAGACACTTGAAACCCCACCTCTTTAAGGAATACCTGGGATAGGATAAAGTAATCCTTCTACCCTACCCCACCAAAAAAATATATATATATAATATTAAAAAGTAAATATATATATTTTTTAAAACATTTGGTAAAGTGGTTATCCCACTGGCTATATGGTGAATGCACCAATTTGTAAGTCGCTCTGGATAAAAGCGTCTGCTAAATGAAGTAAATGTAAATGTAAATGACTGTAAGTCGCTTTGGATAAAAGCGTCTGCTAAATGGCATATTAGATCACCACTTGATATTCAGGACATACAGTGGGGGAAAAAGTATTTAGTCAGCCACCAATTGTGCAAGTTCTCCCACTTAAAAAGATGAGAGAGGCCTGTAATTTTCATCATAGGTACACGTCAACTATGGCAGACAAAATGAGGAAAGAAAATCCAGAAAATCACATTGTAGGATTTTTCATGAATTTATTTGCAAATTATGGTGGAAAATAAGTATTTGGTCAATAACAAAAGTTTCTCAATACTTTGTTATATACCCTTTGTTGGCAATAACACAGGTCAAATGTTTTCTGTAAGTCTTCACAAGGTTTTCACACACTGTTGCTGGTATTTTGGCCCATTCCTCCATGCAGATCTCCTCTAGAGCAGTGATGTTTTGCGGCTGTCGCTGGGCAACACGGACTTTCAACTCCCTCCAAAGATTTTCTATGGGGTTGAGATCTGGAGACTGGCTAGGCCACTCCAGGACCTTGAAATGCTTCTTACGAAGCCACTCCTTCGTTGCCCGGGTGGTGTGTTTGGGATCATTGTCATGCTGAAAGACCCAGCCATGTTTCATCTTCAATGCCCTTGCTGATGGAAGGAGGTTTTCACTCAAAATCTCACGATACATGGCCCCATTCATTCTTTCCTTTACACGGATCAGTCGTCCTGGTCCCTTTGCAGAAAAACAGCCCCAAAGCATGAGGTTTCCACCCCCATGCTTCACAGTAGGTATGGTGTTCTTTGGATGCAACTCAGCATTCTTTGTCCTCCAAACACGACGAGTTGAGTTTTTACCAAAAAGTTCTATTTTGGTTTCATCTGACCATATGACATTCTCCCAATCCTCTTCTGGATCATCCAAATGCACTCTAGCAAACTTCAGACGGGCCTGGACATGTACTGGCTTAAGCAGGGGGACACGTCTGGCACTGCAGGATTTGAGTCCCTGGCGGCGTAGTGTGTTACTGATGGTAGGCTTTGTTACTTTGGTCCCAGCTCTCTGCAGGTCATTCACTAGGTCCCCCCGTGTGGTTCTGGGATTTTTGCTCACCGTTCTTGTGATCATTCTGACCCCACGGGGTGAGATCTTGCGTGGAGCCCCAGATCAAGGGAGATTATCAGGGGTCTTGTATGTCTTCCATTTCCTAATAATTGCTCCCACAGTTGATTTCTTCAAACCAAGCTGCTTACCTATTGCAGATTCAGTCTTCCCAGCCTGGTGCAGGTCTACAATTTTGTTTCTGGTGTCCTTTGACAGCTCTTTGGTCTTGGCCATAGTGGAGTTTGGAGTGTGACTGTTTGAGGTTGTGGACAGGTGTCTTTTATACTGATAACAAGTTCAAACAGGTGCCATTAATACAGGTAACGAGTGGAGGACAGAGGAGCCTCTTAAAGAAGAAGTTACAGGTCTGTGAGAGCCAGAAATATTGCTTGTTTGTAGGTGACCAAATACTTATTTTCCACCATAATTTGCAAATAAATTCATTAAAAATCCTACAATGTGATTTTCTGGAGAAAAAAATTCTCAATTTGTCTGTCATAGTTGACGTGTACCTATGATGAAAATTACAGGCCTCTCTCATCTTTTTAAGTGGGAGAACTTGCACAATTGGTGGCTGACTAAATACTTTTTCCCCCCACTGTAGAACAGCCGATAGTTTAGGTTGCTGGATGGAGCTGTGACTGGAGAAACAGGGTCTAGCTCCTTTTTTAACCTGCTCATGTTTAAAACTAACACAATATGTACAAACACCACTGGAGTCTGGAGATACAACTCACCACTACAACTGTTCCTCTGTTTCCTGCCTGTTGTGCAGTCTGTCTGTCTGTCTGTCTGTCTGTCTGTCTCTGCATCTTCTCTGCTGTTACTGCCTGCCTGTCTGTCAGTCTGTCTGTCTGTCTCTGCTGTCGCTGTCTCTCTCTCTCTCTCTCTCTCTCTCTCTCTCTCTCTCTCTCTCTCTCTCTCTCTCTGTGTCTCTCTCTGTCTCTCTCTGTGTGTCTCTCTCTCTCTCTCTCTCTCTCTCTCTCTCTCTGTGTCTCTCTCTGTGTCTCTCTCTCTCTCTCTCTCTCTCTCTCTCTCTCTCTCTGTCTGTCTGTCTGTTATTCTCCTTGTTCTTCTCTATTGACTTTTCTGGGGCATTTGCCTCTCTTGCTTGCTCTCTTTCCTCAACTCTTGCTTGCTCTCTTTCCTCAACACTGTCTGTGCTAGGTCTAACATCATCCTAGTTGTGAATTAATAAATACACTTATTAGACAATTATAGGGAACATATGTTATGAAATAATTAGCTGTTTTTTTGTGTCATATGTCATACAGTGAGGGAAAAAAGTATTTGATCCCTTGCTGATTTTGTACGTTTGCCCACTGACAAAGAAATGATCAGTCTATAATTTTAATGGTAGGTTTATTTGAACAGTGAGAGACAGAATAACAACAAAACAATCCAGAAAAACGCATGTCAAACATTTTATAAATTGATTAGCATTTTAATGAGGGAAATAAGTATTTGACCCCCTCTCAATCAGAAAGATTTCTGGCTCCCAGGTGTCTTTTATACAGGTAACGAGCTGAGATTAGGAGCACACTCTTAAAGGGAGTGCTCCTAATCTCAGTTTGTTACCTGTATAAAAGACACCTTGTCACAGAAGCAATCAATCAATCAGATTCCAAACTCTCCACCATGGCCAAGACCAAAGAGCTCTCCAAGGATGTCAAGGGACAAGATTGTAGACCTACACAAGGCTGGAATGGGCTACAAGACCATCGCCAAGCAGCTTGGTGAGAAGTTGACAACAGTTGTGTGCGATTATTCGCAAATGGAAGAAACACAAAAGAACTGTCAATCTTGGCCTGGGGCTCCATGTAAGATCTCACCTTGTGGAGTTGCAATGATCATGAGAACGGTGAGGAATCAGCCCAGAACTACGCGGGAGGAGCTTGTCAATGATCTCAAGGCAGCTGGGACCATAGTCACTGAGAAAACAATTGGTAACACACTATGCCGTGAAGGACTGAAATCCTGCAGCGCCCACAAGGTCCCCCTGCTCAAGAAAGCACATATACAGGCCCATCTGAAGTTTGCCAATGAACATCTGAATGATTCAGAGGAGAACTGGGTGAAAGTGTTGTGGTCAGATGAGACCAAAATCGAGCTCTTTGCCATCAACTCAACTCGCAGTGTTTGGAGGAGAAGGAATGCTGTCTATGACCCCAAGAACACCATCCCCACCGTCAAACATGGAGGTGGAAACATTATGCTTTGGGGGTGTTTTTCTGCTAAGGGGACAGGACAACTTCACCACATCAAAGGGACGATGGACGGGGCCATGTACCGTCAAATCTTGGGTGAGAACCTCCTTCCCTCAGCCAGGGCATTGAAAATGGGTCGTGGATGGGTATTCCAGCATGACAATGACCCAAAACACACGGCCAAGGCAACAAAGGAGTGGCTCAAGAAGAGGCACATTAAGGTCCTGGAGTGGCCTAGCCAGTCTCCAGACCTGAATCCCATAGAAAATCTGTGGAGGGAGCTGAAGGTTCGAGTTGCCAAACGTCAGCCTCGAAACCTTAATGACTTGGAGAAGATCTGCAAAGAGGAGTGGGACAAAATCCCTTTTGAGATGTGTGCAAACCTGGTGGCCAACTACAAGAAACGTCTGACCTCTGTGATTGCCAACAAGGGTTTTGCCACCAAGTACTAAGTCATGTTTTGCAGAGCGGTCAAATACTTATTTCCCTCATTAAAATGCAAATCAATTTAAAACATTTTTGACATGCGTTTTTCAGGATTGTTTTGTTGTTATTCTGTCTCTCACTGTTCAAATAAACCTACCATTCAAATTATAGACTGATCATGTCTTTGTCAGTGGGCAAACGTACAAAATCAGCAGGGGATCAAATACTTAATTCCCTCACTGTATTTACACATATATCCTCAACAGTGATACACATATAAAGTGCATTCAGAAAGTATTCAGACCCCTTGACTTTTTCCACAATTTGTTATATTACAGGCTTATTCAAAAATTGATTAAACACACAATACCCCATAATGACAAAGCAAAAGCACTTTTCTAGAAATTCTTGCTAATTTATTAAAAATAAAGAACAGAAATATCACATTTACATAAGTATTCAGACCCTTTACTCAGTACTTTGTTGAAGCACCTTTGGCAGCGATTACAGCATCGACTCTTATTGGGTATGACGCTACAAGCTTGGCACACCTGTATTTGGGGAGTTTCTCCCGTTCTTCTCTGCAGATCTTCTCAAGCTCTGTCAGGTTGGATGGGGAGCGTTGCTATACAGCTATTTTCAGGTCTGTCCAGAGATGTTAGATCGGGTTCAAGTCCGGGCTCTGGCTGGGCCACTCAAGGACATTCAGAGACTTGTCCTGATGCCACTCCTGCGTTGTCTTGGCTGTGTGCTTAGGGTCGTTGTCCTGTTGGAAGTTGAACCTTCTTCCCAGTCTGAGATCCTGAGCGCTCTGGAGCAGGTTTTCATCAAGGATCTCTCTGTACTTTGCTCCGTTCATCTTTGCCACGATCCTGACTAGTCTCCCAGTCCCTGCCGCTGAAAAACATCACCACAGCATGATGCTGCCACCACCATGCATCACCGTAGGGATGGTGCCAGGTTTCCTCCAGAGGTGACGCTTGGCATTCAGGCCAAAGAGTTAAATCTTGGTTTCATCAGACCAGAGAATCTTGTTTCTCATGGTCTGAGAGTCTTCAGGTGCCTTTTGGCAAACTCCAAGCGGGCTGTCATGTGCCTTTTAGTGAAGAGTGGCTTCCGTCTGGCCACTCTACCATAAAGGCCTGATTGGTGGAGTGCTGCAGAGATGGTTGTCCTTCTGGAAGGTTCTCCGATCTCCACAGAGGAACTCTACAGCTCTGTCAGAGTGACCATCGGGTTCTTGGTCACCTCCCTGACCAAGGCCCTTCTCCCCCGATTGCTCAGTTTGGCCAGGCGGCCAGCTCTAGGAAGAGTCTTGGTGGTTCCAAACTTCTTCAATTTAAGAATGATGGAGGCCACTGTGTTCTTGGGGACCTTCAATGCTGCAGAATTGTTTTGGTACCCTTCCCCAGATCAGTGCCTCAACACAATCCTGTCTCGGAGCTCCACGGACTATTCCTTTGACCTCATGGCTTGGTTTTTGCTCTGACATGCACTGTCAACTGTGGGACCTTATATAAACAGGTGTGTGCCTTTCCAAATCATGTCCAATCAATTGAATTTACCACAGGTGGACTCCATTCAAGCTGTAGAAACATCTCAAGGATGATCAATGGAAACAGGATGTACCTGAGCTCAATTTCGAGTCTCATAGCAAAGGGTCTGAATACTTATGTAAATAAGGTATTTCCGTTTTTTTTATTTGTATACATTTGCTAACATTTCTTAAACCTATGTTCGCTTTGTTACTATGGGGTATTGTGTGTAGATTGATGAGGATTTTTTTATTTAATCCATTTTACAATAAGGCTGTAATGTAATTTTTTTTGAAAAAGTCAAGGGGTCTGAATACTTCCGAAGGCACTGTATACAGATATGTCCTCAACAGTGCAATACACATACAGTTTGGACACACCTACTCATTCAAGGGTTTTTCTTCATTTTTACTATTTTCTACATTGTAGAATAATAGTGAAGACATCAAAACTTATGTAGTAACCAAAATAGTGTTAAACAAATCAAAACATATTTTATATTTGAGATTCTTCAAACAGCCACCCTTTGCCTTGATGACAGCTTTGCACATTCTTGGCATTCTCTCAACCAGCTTCACCTGGAATGCTTTTCCAACAGTCTTGAAGGAGTTCCCACATATGCTGAGCACTTGTTGGATGCTTTTCCTTCACTATGCGGTCCAACTCATCCCAAACCCTCTCAATTGGGTTGAGGTCGGGTGATTGTGGAGGCCAGGTCATCTGATGCAGCTCTCCATCACTCTCCTTCTTGGTAAAATAGCCCTTACACAGCCTGGAGGTGTGTTTTGGGTCATTGTATCGCTGCAGAATGCTGTGGTAGCCGTGCTGGTTAAGTGTGCCTTGAATTCTAAATAAATCACTGTCTCTTTTTCTTATTGGTGTCCTTTAGTAGTGGTTTCTTTGCAGCATTGCGACCATGAAGGCCTGATACACGCAGTCTCCTCTGAACAGTTGATGTTGAGATGTGTCTGTTACTTGAACTCTGTGAAGCATTTATTTGGGCTGAAATCTGAGGCTGGTAACTCTAATGAACTTATCCTCTGCAGCAGAGGTAACTCTGGGTCTTCCTTTCCTGTTGCGGTACTCATGAGAGCCAGTTTCATCATAGCGCTTGATGGTTTTTGCGACTGCACTTGAAGAAATTTTCAAAGTTCTTGACATTTTCCGGATTGACTGACCTTCATGTCTTAAGTAATGATGGACTGTTGTTTCTCTTTGCTTATTTGAGCTGTTCTTGTCATAATATGGACTTGGTCTTTTACCAAATAGGGCTATCTTCTGTATACAACCCCTACCTTGTCACAACACAACTGATTGGCTCAAACGCATTAAAGAAGGAAAGAAATTCCACAAATTCACTTTTAACAAGGCACACCTGTTAATTGAAATGCATTCCAGGTGACTACCTCATGAAGCTGGTTGAGAGAATGCCAAGAGTGTGCAACGCTGTCATCAAGGCAAAGGGTGGCTACTTTGAAGAATCTAAAATCGAAAAATATTTTGATTTGTTTATCACTTTTTTGGTTACTACATGATTCCATATGTGTTATTTCATAGTTTTGATGTCTTCACTATTATTCTACAATGTAGAAAATAGTAAAAATAAAGAAAAACCCTTCAATGAGTAGGTGTGTCCAAACTTTTGACTGGTACTGTATATACACATATATCCTCAACATTGATACACATATATACACAGATACAACCAAGTAATATAAACATATTTAAAAATGAAGAAGTAGGGATATATAAACAACATGAATATACTATGAATATACTATGAATATACTATGAATATACTATGAATATACTACGAATACTACAGAATATGCTGGAATGTGCAATAAAGTAAACAGTGGCAGCAGTATTGCCCGTGTGTGTGTCAGCGAGTGTCTCTCTCTCGCTGAGCTGTCTGTGCTCCATCACTGGGACCAGAAGACCAGGGGACCACACTGCCTGTACTGTGCCCAGCAACATCCTAGTGAATGAATGAATAAACACACATTTATCAGACAAAGAAGAAAATGACTAAATCAATCCATAATAGATGACCGGCCTAACTACTTCTATAGCCTGTCATAGCCTATGTGTTCCACCTTACCGAAGGGTTAATCACATGCCTTCAGAAAGTATTCACGCCCCTTGAATTTTTCATCCTTTTGTTATGTTACTGCCTGAATTTAAAATGGATTAAATTTAGATGTTTTTGCCACTGGCCTACACACATAATGTCATTTCTTTTTACAATTTCATAAAAAATGAAAAGCTGAAATGTCTTGAGTCAATAAGTATTCAACCCCTTTGTTATGGAAAGCCTAAATAAGTTCAGGAGTAAAAATGTGCTTAACAAGTCACACGATAAGACACTTTGTGTACAATAGTGTTTAACATGATTTTTGAATGACTACCTCATCTCTGTACCCCACACATACAATTATTTGTAAGATCCCTCAGTCAAGCAGTGAATTTCAAACACAGATTCAACGACAAAGACCACAGAGGTTTTCCAATGATTCGCAAAGAAGGGCTCCTATTGGTAGATGGGTAAAGAAAAACATTAATTGAATATCCCTTTGAGCATAGTGTCTGCCTGCCTGTCTGAGTATCTGCCTGGCTGCCTGTCTAGCTTCCTGCCCGTCTGTCTGTGTATGGCTGCCAGACAGTGTGATTAATGATGGTGGTGGCTATCAGCCAGTAGGTTAACTCAATGTAATTTCTATGATGGTGACCTGGTGAGCCACGAGGTGATTGATGCTACCTTGCGTGCTACCTAACGTCAGACGGTGATGTCATTTAGAATCTGGAATAGCTCCCTGTGTGTTTCTACTAGAGACTTAGCGTTTCTTGTTGCCATGGCTGCAGCTCTTTCCCCTCTTTCCGCAGATATAACGTATGTGTCTATTCCATAACATGGAAAATAAGACATCTGAAAGCAGTCTTTTTCTACGCAAGAGAGGATCCGGACAAGAAAATCGTGACGAAATCGTCTGTAAAGACCTGAACTGTTTGAGCAACAAACAAATAAGTCACCACCATCGAAAGATGAGACTCTCACAAACACGACAGTGTCAGTTGTTTGGCTCTATGAAAGGGATGGGCAACTCCACGACACACTTTTTCCCCAGCTAACACACATTTACATTTTAGTCATTTAGCAGACACTCTTATCCAGAATGACTTACAGTTAGTGCATTCATCTTAAGATAGCTAGGTGGGACAAGCACATATCACAGTCATAGAAAGAACACTTTTCTTCAATAAAGTAGCTATCAACAAAGTCAGATCTGGGAGGGGGTCGAGGTGAGGGAGGGGGATTATTTAACATACTCGTTGAAGAGGTAGGGTTTCAGGTGCTTTCGGAAGATGGGCTCTGCTGTCCTAGCTTCAGGGGGAAGCTGGTTCTACAACTGGGGTACCAGCTTGGACTGGGCTGAGCGGGAGCTGCCCTCCTGTAGGGATGGGAGGGCCAAGAGACCAGAGGTGGCAGAACTGAGTGCTCAGGTTGGGGTGTAGGGTTTGAGTATAGCCTGAAGGTAGGGAGGGGCAGTTCCTCTTGCTGCTCCGTAGGTAAACACCATGGTGTTGTAGCGGATGCGAGCTTCAACTGGAAGCCAGTGGAGTGTGCAGAGGAGCGGGGTGACATGAGATGACAGGTGCCTGGATTAGGACCTGAGCCCCTTCCTGTGTGAGGTAGGGTCGTATTCTAGGGATGTTGTGGAGCATGAACCTGCAGTAGCGAGTCACTGCTTTGATGATGCAGAGAACGACAGGGTGTTGTCCAGGGTCACGCCAAGGTTCTTTGAACTCTGGGAGGGCAACTCTGTGGAGTTGTCAACCATGATGGAGAGGTCTTGGAGCGAGCAGGTCTTCCCCGGGGAGGAAGAGCAGCTCCGTCTTGTTGAGGTTGAGCTTGAGGTGGTGGGCCGACATCCAAGGTGAGATATCTGCCAGGCTCGCAAATATGCGTGTCGCCAACTGGGTGTCAGAAGGGGGTAAGGAGAAAAGTAGTTAAGTGTCATCCACATAGAAATGATAGGAAAGACCATGTAAAGATATGTGAGGATATGTGAGGATATGACGGAGCTGAGTGACTTGGTGTCTAGAGAGAAGAGGAGAGGGCCTAGAACCGAGCCCTGGGGGACACCAGGAGTGAGAGTATGTGGTGCAGACACAGATCCTCTCCACGTCACCTGGTAGGAGCGGCCTGTAGAATGCAATCCAAGAGTGTGCAGAACCTGAGACGCCCAGCCCTGAGAGGGTGGAAAGGAGGATCTGATGTTTCACAGCAGATAGATCTAGGAGGACGACAACAGAGGACAGAGAGTCAGCTTTGGCAGAGCGGAGAGCCTTCGTGACACAGAGAAGAGCAGTTTTGGTTGAGTGACCCGTCTTGAAGCCTGACATGTTAGGGTCAAGAAGATTGTTCTGAGAGAGATAACAAGAGAGTTGATCAGAGACACACGCTCAAGTGTTTTGGAAAGAAAAGAAAGAAGGGATACAGGTCTACTGATATTGAACGCAATTAGTTTCATCAGTACCAGTCAAAAGTTTGGACAACCCTACTCATTCCAGTTTTTTTTTAATTTTTACTATTTTCTACATTGTACAATAATATTGAATGGCTGTGAGACAGAGAGAGTGTTGCTGTACTCCCAGGTAAGGCCCTGGGCCAGTAGGAGGTCAGGTCTCTCTACCTCTATCCAACAGAATGGCTGTGAGACAGAGAGAGTGTTGCTGTACTCCCAAGGTAAGGCCCTGGCTTCTGTAACCACTGAAGGCCCCAGTATTCAGCTCCCAGGTAAGGCCCTTGCTTCTGTAACCACTGAAGGCCCCAGTATTCAGACAGGAAGCTTGAAGAAGACGTGTCACCATCCAGGTCCTTGTCCCAGCATGCAGTGGTCTGATTGGGAGATGACATTATGTACCTTTCATCACCAAAGACATGTTCACTGCACATGCTGCTGAACAATTCAACCCGTTTGTTAGTGTCATTGATATGGAAATTCACGTACAAATATTCAGTTGATAAGCAGTGACTGTAATACCTCTGGGGTCCTGTGGTGAAAGACTGCTGAGCAAGGTATTGGGCAACAGCTTTTCCTCCCGGGTCTGTATTCACAAAGCGTCTTCAGAGTAGGAACAGTGATCTGGGACCAGCTCCTCCCTTGTCAATGTAATCATTCATTGTGATATAAAAGGCTAAACTGATCCTAAATCAGTCCTCCAACCAAGATGCTTTGGGAATACGGTCCCTGGTCTGTCTGCATGCTGCTTTCTAGTGATCTAACACCCTCTTCAACTGAAATGCAACAACACCAAAAACATCAATAAGAATTATCCTAGTCAGTCACTAACTTAGTTAACTAATGAAACACTCATGTAATGTGAACAAGCCTATTCAGCCAAATTACACCAAAACAACACAGTCTATTTGCAGTGAAATCAAGAAGGGCATTTTTCTTGCCAACTTTTTCAGTCACCAGTGCATCAAACACGCAGGGGAATGAAGTCGTTTGACAAAAAGTGTTCACAATATCCGGCATTATAGCTAGCAAATATATATTTGTTATTTTCCAGAAACCTAGCTCCAGTCCACTTAGCTAGCTAAGGTGGTGAACTTCACCAGATGTTGTCCCCAGTCAGCTCCAGTCTTCACCAGATGTTGTCCCAGTCAGCTCCAGTCAGCTCCAGTCAGCTCCATTCAGCTCCAGTCAGCTCCAGTCAGCTCCAGTCAGCTCCATTCAGCTCCAGTCAGCTCCAGTCAGCTCCAGTCAGCTCCAGTCAGCTCCAGTCAGCTCCTTTCAGCTCCAGTCACTCCAGTCAGCTCCAGTCAGCTCCAGTCAGCTCCAGTCATCTCCAGTCAGCTCCAGTCATCTCCAGTCAGCTCCTTTCAGCTCCAGTCAGCTCCAGTCAGCTCCAGTCATCTCCAGTCATCTCCAGTCAGCTCCTTTCAGCTCCTTTCAGCTCCTTTCAGCTCCAGTCAGCTCCAGTCAGCTCCAGTCAGCTCCAGTCAGCTCCAGTCATCTCCAGTCAGCTCCAGTCAGCTCCAGTCAGCTCCAGTCAGCTCCAGTCAGCTCCTTTCAGCTCCAGTCACTCCAGTCAGCTCCAGTCAGCTCCAGTCAGCTCCAGTCATCTCCAGTCAGCTCCAGTCATCTCCAGTCAGCTCCTTTCAGCTCCAGTCATCTCCAGTCATCTCCAGTCAGCTCCTTTCAGCTCCTTTCAGCTCCAGTCAGCTCCAGTCAGCTCCAGTCAGCTCCAGTCATCTCCAGTCAGCTCCTTTCAGCTCCAGTCAGCTCCAGTCAGCTCCAGTCATCTCCAGTCATCTCCAGTCAGCTCCTTTCAGCTCCTTTCAGCTCCTGTCAGCTCCAGTCAGCTCCAGTCAGCTCCAGTCAGCTCCAGTCAGCTCCAGTCAGCTCCAGTCAGCTCCAGTCTTCACCTGAACAAACGTCACAGGCTAAACCACAGGCTGCATCATGCACTAGGAGGGGGCGTGGCTTACTAGCGCATGTGCTTCACAATATTATTTTTTTTCGCAACCCAGGGTGTATATTCTATTTGTATTGGCATATTTAACTGCCAACATGGCCTTTATATGTGTGTGTGTGTGTGTGTGTGTGTGTGTGTGTGTGTGTGTGTGTGTGTGTGTGTGTGTGTGTGTGTGTGTGTGTGCGTGCGTGTGTGTGTGTGTGTGTGTGTGTGTGTGTGTGTGTGCGTGTGTGCGTGTGTTGTTCCGATTGTTACCATGGAAACAGCAGCAGAGCAAATGTCAAAGAAACAGAAAAGAGAACATTGTATAATTTCACAATGAGTATGTTTTCTGTATTCCACATTGATTAGTATCACCATATCCTACTGCACTGTGCCTCATCTTCATCTTCATTACTGGCTGAAAGATATTTATTTGCAAGATGTTTCCAATGCGGTAGGCTTATCTCAAGATAATTCAGAATTCATTCTGTCTATGTGCCCTCTGCTGAAGCACGGACTCACTCTGACTCACCCAGATTTATCAACATTATCTATAACCACGTCTCTGCTCTCTCTGCTCTTTCATTTCCAGATACATAACTACAGCCTAGGAATAGGACTGCTTGCTGCCTGGGAGGCTCTCTCTACCAGACCTAGAGGACTTGTCTCTCTGTCTACCAGACCTAGAGGACTTGTCTCTCTGTCTACCAGACCTAGAGGACTTGTCTCTCTGTCTACCAGACCTAGAGGACTTGTCTCTCTCTACCAGACCTAGAGGACTTGTCTCTCTGTCTACCAGACCTAGAGGACTTGTCTCTCTCTACCAGACCTAGAGGACTTGTCTCTCTGTCTACCAGACCTAGAGGACTTGTCTCTCTCTCTACCAGACCTAGAGGACTTGTCTCTCTGTCTACCAGACCTAGAGGACTTGTCTCTCTCTCTACCAGACCTAGAGGACTTGTCTCTCTCTACCAGACCTAGAGGACTTGTCTCTCTCTACCAGACCTAGAGGACTTGTCTCTCTGTCTACCAGACCTAGAGGACTTGTCTCTCTGTCTACCAGACCTAGAGGACTTGTCTCTCTCTACCAGACCTAGAGGACTTGTCTCTCTGTCTATCAGACCTAGAGGACTTGTCTCTCTGTCTACCAGACCTAGAGGACTTGTCTCTCTCTCTACCAGACCTAGAGGACTTGTCTCTCTGTCTACCAGACCTAGAGGACTTGTCTCTCTGTCTACCAGACCTAGAGGACTTGTCTCTCTCTACCAGACCTATAGGACTTGTCTCTCTCTACCAGACCTAGAGGACTTGTCTCTCTCTCTACCAGACCTAGAGGACTTGTCTCTCTGTCTACCAGACCTAGAGGACTTGTCTCTCTGTCTACCAGACCTAGAGGACTTGTCTCTCTGTCTACCAGACCTAGAGGACTTCTCTCTCTCTACCAGACCTAGAGGACTTGTCTCTCTGTCTACCAGACCTAGAGGACTTGTCTCTCTCTCTACCAGACCTAGAGGACTTCTCTCTCTCTACCAGACCTAGAGGACTTGTCTCTCTGTCTACCAGACCTAGAGGACTTGTCTCTCTCTCTACCAGACCTAGAGGACTTGTCTCTCTCTACCAGACCTAGAGGACTTGTCTCTCTGTCTACCAGACCTAGAGGACTTGTCTCTCTCTCTACCAGACCTAGAGGACTTGTCTCTCTCTACCAGACCTAGAGGACTTGTCTCTCTGTCTACCAGACCTAGAGGACTTGTCTCTCTCTCTACCAGACCTAGAGGACTTCTCTCTCTCTACCAGACCTAGAGGACTTGTCTCTCTGTCTACCAGACCTAGAGGACTTGTCTCTCTGTCTACCAGACCTAGAGAACTTGTCTCTCTGTCTACCAGACCTAGAGGACTTGTCTCTCTGTCTACCAGACCTAGAGGACTTGTCTCTCTCTCTACCAGACCTAGAGGACTTGTCTTGACAACATAGTACACAGCATGGCTGATTCCTTTATTTAAGCATCACATTTTATATAATATATAATAATAATAATATAATATAATAATAATAATAATAATATAATATGCCATTTAGCAGACGCTTTTATCCAAAGCGACTTACAGTCATGCGTGCATACATTTTTGTGTATGGGTGGTCCCGGGGATCGAACCCACTACCTTGGCGTTACAAGCGCCGTGCTCTACCAGTTGAGCTACAGAGGACCACATTTTCTCTGAACTTACCTCAGTTTATTTATTCTGGACATGCACTTTGAACCGTTACACCCCTCAGCCTGTCTCACTGCAACTATCCAACCATACTGTATACACCACACACACACACACACACACACACACACACACACACACACACACACACACACACACACACACACACACACACACACACACACACACACATACTGTAAACCACTGATATCCAGCTGTGTCCTCATGGTTTATTACATACCAGAGGAGGCTGGTGGGAGGAGCTATAGGAGGACGGGCTCATTGAAATGGCTGGGTATTAAACACATGGAAATCTCATGTTTGACTCTGTTCCATGTATTCCATTCCATCCATTTCAATGAGACCCTCCTATAGCTCCTCCCACCAGCCTCCTCTGTTATATACGGTAATAAGAGATGGATACAAGTCCTCCAGCGTCGTCCAGGGTAGGGGAGGGAATGGCCGGCAGGGATGTAGCTCAGTTGGTAGAGCATGGTGTTTGCAACGCCAGGGTTGTGGGTTCGATTCCCACGGGGGGCCAGTATGAAAATAAATAAAATAATAATGTATGCACTCACTAACTGTAAGTCGCTCTGGATAAGAGCGTCTGCTAAATGACTAAAATGTAAAAAAAATTAAAAATAATAAAAATAATTATGTCATATAATGTGAATTTTCAACTTGATGTTTGTCACCAAAACCTGTTCAACAATTAATCCAACGGTGCAAAAGACTAGCATCCTTGCATCCTATGGAAAAAACTGTTAATTATCCATCAGATGCCGTAACCATGGTAAGATAAAGGACTCCAGGTGGTCAGTTCAGCCAACCAGCCCATGACGGTGAGAGACAACAGCTCCTGTTCCACTGACGTCAGGGACATGACGGTGGTGATGTGGAGGTGTGGGTGAGAAGAACAGTTAGGTAACGTACGCACAGACAGTTTGGTAAGGTGTTGTTGTAGCAAGGCTCTCCTATGGGTGTCTCTGTAACTGTTCAGCAAGGCAACCTGTGGCCAAATGGGCCTGTAGACAAAACATGATGTTAGAATGATTTGTACTTACATGTCACTGCTTAACTATTGAAGGGAAGAAAACACTAATTTTAATTGTATGGTTACAGTTGAAGTCGGAAGTTTACATACACTTAGGTTGGAGTCATTAAACCTCGTTTTCCAACCACTCCACAAATTTCTTGTTAACAAACTATAGTTTTGGCAAGTCGGTTAGGACATCTACTTTGTGCATGACACATCTAATTTTTCCAACAATTGTTTACAGACAGATTATTTCGCTTATAATTCACTGTATCACAATTCCAGTGGGTCAGAAGTTTACATACTCTATGTTGACTGTGCCTTTAAACAGCTTGGAAAATTCCCAAAAATGATGTAATGGCTTTAGAAGCTTCTGATAGGCTAATTGACATAATTTGAGTCAATTGGAGGTGTACCTGTGGATGTATTTCAAGGCCTACCTTCAAACTCAGTGCCTCTTTGCTTGACATCATGGGAAAATCAAAAGAAATCAGCCAAGACCTCAGAACATTTTTTGTAGACCTCCACAAGTCTGGTTCATCATTGGGAGCAATTTCCAAATACCTGAAGGTACCACGTTCATCTGTACAAACAATGGTACGCAAGTATAAACACCATGGGACCACGCAGCCGTCATACCGCTCAGGAAGGAAACGCGTTCTGTCTCCTAGTGATGAACGTACTTTGGTACGAAAAGTGCAAATCAATCCCAGAACAACAGCAAAGGACCTTGTGAAGATGCTGGAGGAAACAGGTACAAAGGTATCTATGTCCACAGTAAAACGAGTCCTACATCGACATAACCTGAAAGGAAGCCACTGCTCCAAAACTGCCATAAAAAAGCCAGACTATGGTTTGCAACTGCACATGGGAACAAATATCGTACTTTTTGGAGAAATGTCCTCTGGTCTGATGAAACAAAAATAGAACTGTTTGGCCATAATGACCATCGTTATGTTTGGAGGAAAAACGGGGTGTCTTGCAAGCCGCAGAACACCATCCCAACCGTGAAGCACGGGGGTGGCAGCATCATGCTGTGGGGGTGCTTTGCTGCAGGAGGGACTGGTGCACTTCACAAAATAGATGGCTTTGTGAGGAAGGAAAATCATGTGGATATATTGAAGCAACATCTTGTTAAAGCTTGGTCGCAAATGGGTCTTGGTCTTCCAAATGGACAATGACCCTAAGCATACTTCCAAAGTTGTGGCAAATTGGCTTAAGGACAACAAAGTCAAGGTATTGGAGTGGCCATCACAAAGCCCTGACCTCAATCCTATAGAAGATTTGTGGGCAGAACTGAAAAAGCGTGTGCGAGCAAGGAGGCCTACAAACCTGACTCAGTTACACCAGCTCTGTCAGGAGGAATGGGCCAAAATTCACCCAACTTATTGTGGGAAGCTTGTGGAAGGCTACCCGAAACGTTTGACCCAAGTTAAACAGTTGAAAGGCAATGCTACCAAATACTAATTGAGTGTATGTAAACTTCTGACCCACTGGGAATGTGATGAAAGAAATAAAATATGAAATAAATAATTTTCTTTACTATTATTCTGACATTTTACATTCTTAAAATAAAGTGGTGATCCTAACTGACCTAAGACAGGGAATTTTTACCAGGATTAAATGTCAGGAATTGTGAAAAACTGAGTTTAAATGTATTTGGCTAAGGTGTATGTAAACATCCGACTTCAACTGTATTTGGCTTCCGTCCATAGAAAAGTCATTATGATTGTACAATAAGGTTTCTAATAAAGGCTATGAGCAGTATGTGTCTCAACAGTAGACTAGACCCCTCCCTCCATGGCACAGTGGCTGGGCTGCCATCAGAGAGGATCCTGGGTCATCCCCTGGCCTGCCATCAGAGAGGATCCTGGGTCATCCCCTGGCCTGCCATCAGAGAGGATCCTGGGTCATCCCCTGGCCTGCCATCAGAGAGGATCCTGGGTCATCCCCTGGCCTGCCATCAGAGAGGATCCTGGGTCATCCCCTGGGCTGCCATCTAGCTGAATTTCACTGTCCTGCCAACCTAATGTGGGGCGCAGAGAAACAGCCAGGAGATGACAGGTCGGTTCACTGCTCTGCTTTGTGTTTTCTCCTCTTGATCTAGAATGTTCTTAGTATAGAAAATACATGTTCCATTAGTGGAAGATATGGACAGAGATTTAAGAGAATAATTAATTATCAACCATTATACCAATGTCCCAATTCAAATAGGCTTCTGTGCTCACTTCATCTTTCACATGGTGGGAATAGGCCATTGTGAATCCAATTGTATTTTGATGACGACGATGATGATGGGGTGATGATGACGACGATGATGATGGGGTGATGATGGTGATGATGATGATGGTGATGATGGTGATGATGATGATGGGGTGATGATGGTGATGATGATGATGAAGAAGAAGAAGAAGAAGAAGAAGAAGAAGAAGAAGAAGAAGAAGAAGAAGAAGAAGAAGAAGAAGGAGATGAACACACAGACAGAAACACACACACATCCCCATCCCCCATCCTAACCTGGTGGTTGGGGGAATATATCGAAGGGGTGGTCTTGAGATGCAACGTTTTGAGGAGGTACAGAGAGACGCTGTAGCCGCAACCATCGTTCCTCCCTCCGGCTCGCTCCCATCAAAGTCCATCTATCGAAGGCGTGGAGAACCTCTCGTGCGTCGCACACCGAGACCCGTTGGAGACGCGCTGCATCCGCTCCACGGGAAGATGGAGAAATGGCAAGCACAGTTCTCCAAATTTAGAGAACAAGAAATCAAGGATTTATGATGCAAATAGTGCTTTTCCGTCGATAGGAACTTATTTTAGCGAAAGGGTAAGTGATATTTCACATTTTATTACAGAATTAGATCGTTTTTTATGATGAATAATAGATGGTTGTGCACTGGATATGTAGTTCTGTTTGATCAGACATACGGCAGTAGGCTACTGTGTCGCTTTATATTGCCACAACATTATTAAATTGGGCTATGTTGAAATGACAGGCTATCTCACGAAAGGAACACATTTTAGATTGATATATTGTTGCAGACTCACCGGAACGATTGAAACTGGCTCACGTTGACGTCAACATTTTAACGAATTGCGCACAGATAGTCTGCATGCGTATTTCTAAATATCACAATTATTGGCATTCTGTCTCATTGGAAGCATTACTCGTATAGTTTATATGCATGTGATAAAAAAAAAAGTATTTCAGAAAAAAATACATCGGAGATTATTTGAATGTGAATCGAAGATTGGTTCAAAATTGATTCCATTACTCATCCAAGACCTCCGGGGTGAAATTGTGATTTCTCCCCTTTCATAAGTTTGATTATAAATTCGCCCCTCTCAAAATACCCCCTTTTCCTCGAGGAAATTTAGTTTTTAGAGGAATTAGCCATCCAAATTAATAAATATATTTTAAACCTTCAAGCTTTTCCAGGCATAGTCTTTTCAGCAGCCATACAATTGAAATATGAACAATCCGTTATTTATGACTTATAATAATCGAATAGGCTATGAACGTTTGACCAGAAGGCAATATATCAGAGATGAGAGAGTGTTGGTAGTGGAGGGAGAGACAACCAGAGAGAGAGAGAGAGAGAGAGAGAGAGAGAGACAGAGACAGAGAGAGAGACAGAGAGAGAGAGAGAGAGACAGAGAGAGAGAGAGACAGAGACAGAGACAGAGAGGTGAGGGTGCTGGTGATGTGGTTGGGGGGAGTGTCAGATAGGAAGGATTTTACTCTGACCCCTTGTGGTACGAACTAAGATGACAGTGTGGTATAGCCAACAAGAGCTTATCATATCTTATCTATTTTGAGTATAGATCCATCACCTTCCAAACGTCCAGGGTTCAGCGGGTTAACCCTGGTTGTGGATAGGACAGCAGGAGACTGCTCTGAGGACTCTGTTGGGTGCTCCATGTGTAGCAGTGGAGGCTGGTGGGAGGAGCTATTTTGAGAAAGGGCTCATTGCAATGGCTGCAACGGAATCAACGGAATGGAGTCAGGCGTGGTTTCCATATGTTTGATGTTACCGTTCCGTTGATTCCGTTCCAGCCATTACAATGAGCCCATCCTCCTATAGCTCCTCCCACCAGCCACCACTGATGTGTAGTGTGGGGGAGGGTGGAACAGAGAGGGTTCAGAAAGCCATTTAGTTTTGTAATGTATTGTAATGTATTGTAATGTATTGTTATGTAATGTATTGTTATGTAATGTAATGTATTGTAATGTATTGTAATGTATTGTATTGTAATGTAATGTAATGTAATGTATTGTAATGTAATGTAATGTATTGTTATGTAATGTAATGTATTGTAATGTAATGTAATGTATTGTAATGTATTGTAATGTATTGTAATGTAATGTAATGTAATGTAATGTATTGTAATGTAATGTAATGTATTGTTATGTAATGTAATGTATTGTAATGTATTGTAATGTATTGTAATGTATTGTATTGTAATGTATTGTAATGTATTGTATTGTAATGTAATGTAATGTAATGTAATGTAATGTAATGTAATGTAATGTATTGTTATGTAATGTAATGTATTGTAATGTATTGTAATGTAATGTATTGTAATGTATTGTAATGTATTGTTATGTAATGTAATGTATTGTAATGTATTGTAATGTATTGTAATGTATTGTATTGTAATGTATTGTAATGTATTGTATTGTAATGTAATGTAATGTAATGTAATGTAATGTAATGTAATGTAATGTATTGTTATGTAATGTAATGTATTGTAATGTATTGTAATGTATTGTATTGTAATGTATTGTAATGTATTGTATTGTAATGTAATGTAATGTAATGTAATGTATTGTAATGTATTGTATTGTAATGTAATGTAATGTATTGTATTGTAATGTAATGTATTGTATTGTAATGTAATGTATTGTATTGTAATGTAATGTATTGTAATGTAATGTATTGTAATGTTATGTAATGTATTGTAATGTAATGTATTGTAATGTATTGTTATGTAATGTATTGTAATGTATTGTTATGTAATGTATTGTAATGTATTGTAATGTATTGTAATGTAATGTAATGTAATGTAATGTAATGTATTGTAATGTAATGTAATGTAATGTATTGTAATGTAATGTAATGTAATGTATTGTATTGTAATGTAATGTAATGTATTGTAATGTATTGTAATGTATTGTTATGTATTGTAATGTAATGTAATGTAATGTAATGTAATGTATTGTATTGTAATGTAATGTAATGTATTGTAATGTAATGTAATGTAATGTAATGTATTGTTATGTATTGTAATGTAATGTAATGTAATGTAATGTATTGTATTGTATTGTAATGTAATGTAATGTAATGTAATGTAATGTATTGTAATGTAATGTAATGTATTGTTATGTAATGTAATGTATTGTAATGTATTGTAATGTATTGTTATGTAATGTAATGTATTGTAATGTATTGTAATGTATTGTAATGTATTGTATTGTATTGTAATGTATTGTAATGTATTGTATTGTAATGTAATGTAATGTAATGTAATGTAATGTAATGTAATGTAATGTATTGTTATGTAATGTAATGTATTGTAATGTATTGTAATGTATTGTAATGTATTGTATTGTAATGTATTGTAATGTATTGTATTGTAATGTAATGTAATGTAATGTAATGTATTGTAATGTATTGTAATGTAATGTAATGTAATGTAATGTATTGTAATGTAATGTAATGTATTGTAATGTAATGTATTGTATTGTAATGTAATGTATTGTAATGTAATGTATTGTAATGTAATGTAATGTATTGTAATGTAATGTATTGTAATGTAATGTAATGTATTGTAATGTAATGTATTGTAATGTATTGTTATGTAATGTATTGTAATGTATTGTAATGTAATGTAATGTATTGTAATGTAATGTATTGTAATGTAATGTAATGTAATGTATTGTAATGTATTGTTATGTAATGTATTGTAATGTAATGTAATGTAATGTAATGTATTGTAATGTAATGTAATGTATTGTAATGTAATGTAATGTAATGTATTGTAATGTAATGTAATGTAATGTATTGTTATGTAATGTAATGTAATGTATTGTAATGTATTGTAATGTATTGTAATGTAATGTAATGTAATGTAATGTAATGTAATGTATTGTAATGTAATGTAATGTAATGTATTGTAATGTAATGTATTGTAATGTAATGTAATGTATTGTAATGTAATGTATTGTAATGTAATGTAATGTAATGTATGTAATGTAATGTAATGTAATGTAATGTATTGTAATGTAATGTAATGTAATGTAATGTAATGTATGTATTGTAATGTAATGTAATGTAATGTAATGTAATGTAATGTAATGTATTGTAATGTAATGTAATGTAATGTAATGTAATGTAATGTAATGTATTGTAATGTATTGTAATGTAATGTAATGTATTGTAATGTAATGTAATGTAATGTAATGTATTGTAATGTAATGTAATGTATTGTAATGTAATGTAATGTAATGTAATGTATTGTAATGTAATGTAATGTAATGTAATGTAATGTATTGTAATGTAATGTAATGTAATGTAATGTAATGTAATGTAATGTAATGTAATGTAATGTATTGTAATGTAATGTAATGTATTGTAATGTAATGTAATGTAATGTAATGTTTTGTAATGTAATGTAATGTATTGTAATGTAATGTATTGTTATGTAATGTATTGTAATGTAATGTAATGTATTGTAATGTAATGTAATGTAATGTAATGTATTGTAATGTAATGTAATGTAATGTATTGTAATGTAATGTAATGTATTGTAATGTATTGTAATGTAATGTAATGTAATGTAATGTAATGTATTGTAATGTAATGTAATGTAATGTAATGTTTTGTAATGTATTGTATTGTAATGTATTGTAATGTAATGTATTGTAATGTAATGTATTGTAATGTAATGTAATGTATTGTATTGTAATGTAATGTAATGTAATGTATTGTAATGTAATGTAATGTAATGTATTGTAATGTAATGTAATGTAATGTAATGTTTTGTAATGTATTGTATTGTAATGTATTGTAATGTAATGTAATGTATTGTAATGTAATGTATTGTAATGTATTGTATTGTAATGTATTGTAATGTAATGTAATGTATTGTTATGTAATGTAATGTAATGTAATGTTTTGTAATGTATTGTATTGTAATGTATTGTAATGTAATGTAATGTATTGTAATGTAATGTAATGTAATGTATTGTAATGTAATGTATTGTAATGTAATGTAATGTATTGTAATGTATTGTAATGTAATGTAATGTAATGTAATGTAATGTAATGTAATGTAATGTAATGTAATGTAATGTAATGTAATGTATTGTATTGTAATGTAATGTAATGTAATGTAATGTAATGTAATGTATTGTAATGTAATGTAATGTATTGTAATGTAATGTAATGTATTGTAATGTAATGTATTGTAATGTAATGTAATGTATTGTAATGTAATGTAATGTAATGTAATGTATTGTAATGTAATGTAATGTAATGTAATGTAATGTAATGTAATGTAATGTAATGTAATGTATTGTAATGTAATGTAATGTAATGTAATGTAATGTAATGTAATGTATTGTAATGTAATGTATTGTAATGTATTGTAATGTATTGTAATGTAATGTATTGTAATGTAATGTAATGTATTGTAATGTAATGTAATGTAATGTATTGTAATGTAATGTAATGTATTGTAATGTAATGTATTGTATTGTAATGTAATGTATTGTAATGTAATGTATTGTAATGTAATGTAATGTAATGTATTGTAATGTAATGTAATGTATTGTAATGTAATGTAATGTAATGTAATGTATTGTAATGTAATGTAATGTATTGTAATGTAATGTAATGTAATGTTTTGTAATGTGTTGTATTGTATTGTAATGTATTGTAATGTATTGTATTGTATTGTATTGTAATGTAATGTAATGTAATGTAATGTGTTGTATTGTAATGTAATGTAATGTATTGTAATGTATTGTTATTTAATGTAATGTAATGTATTGTAATGTAATGTAATGTATTGTATTGTAATGCCATGGATAGGTCTGCTGTATTGTTGTACTAAACACAATGCATTTAGATTCTGACATTTTCTGATCATTAGATAGTATAACATTTGAATAAAATCTGTTCCCTCCAGCCCCCTTCCCTCTCTGGTCACTGTAGTTATAAAGGCCAGGCTAGTGCACGGCCAGGCTAGTGCACGGCAGCAGGAAACATCAAGCTGTGATTCATCTCCCTGACTGGGGCTTCTTTTTGGAGGTCCAGTCAAGCAGCTAATAGGGAAACATCATGTGAATCATTGTCCCCCACAATGAAATCGGGGACGGGACTGTGGATCTGTCTCCATCCATCCGTCCATTCGTACGTTAGTCACAAGCGATATCACAGAGAGCACTGACCCGATTTTGACTAAACTTGGGTGAATGATGCGTCTTGCCATAGAGAGCCGGCATTTATAACATTACACTGGATTGGCCCAAGGGGGGAGCGATAGTAATTAACTTGTAGAATAATAGTGAAGACATCAGAACTATGAAATAACACATATGGAATCAAGCAGTAACCAAAAAAGTGTTAAACAAATCAAAATATATTTTATATTTAAGATTCTTCAAATAGCCACCCTTTGCTTTGATGACAACTTTGCACACTCTTGGCATTCTCTCAACCAGCTTCACCTGGAATGCTTTTCCAACAGTCAACAGGAGTTCCCACATACAGTGGGGAGAACAAGTATTTGATACACTGCCGATTTTGCAGGTTTTCCTACTTACAAAGCATGTAGAGGTCTGTAATTTTTATCATAGGTACACTTCAACTGTGAGAGACGGAATCTAAAACAAAAATCCAGAAAATCACATTGCATGATTTTTAAATAGTTAATTTGCATTTTATTGCATGACATAAGTATTTGATCACCTACCAACCAGTAAGAATTCCGGCTCTCACAGACCTGTTAGTTTTTCTTTAAGACGCCCTCCTGTTCTCCACCCAATACCTGTATTAACTGCACCTGTTTGAACTCGTTACCTGTATAAAAGACACCTGTCCACACACTCAATCAAACAGACTCCAACCTCTCCACAATAGGCAAGCAGCTTGGTGAGAAGGCAACAACTGATGGCGCAATTATTAGAAAATGGAAGAAGTTCAAGATGACGGTCAATCACCCTCGGTCTGGGGCTCCATGCAAGGTCTCACCTCGTGGGGCATCAATGATCATGAGGAAGGTGAGGGATCAGCCCAGAACTACACGGCAGGACCTGGTCAATGACCTGAAGAGAGCTGGGACCACAGTCTCAAAGAAAACCATTAGTAACCGTCATGGATTAAAATCCTGCAGCGCACGCAAGGTCCCCCTGCTCAAGCCAGCGCATGTCCAGGCCCGTCTGAAGTTTGCCAATGACCATTTGGATGATCCAGAGGAGGAATGGGAGAAGGTCATGTGGTCTGATGAGACAAAAATAAAGCTTTTTGGTCTAAACTCCACTCGCCGTGTTTGGAGGAAGAAAAAGGATGAGTACAACCCCAAGAACACCATCCCAACCGTGAATCATGGAGGTGGAAACATCATTCTTTGGGGATGCTTTTCTGCAAAGGGGACAGGACGACTGCACCGTATTGAGGGGAGGATGGATGGGGCCATGTATCGCGAGATTTTGGCAAACAACCTCCTTCCCTCAGTAAGAGCATTGAAGATGGGTCGTGGCTGGGTCTTCCAGCATGACAACGACCCGAAACACACAGCCAGGGCAACTAAGGAGTGGCTCCGTAAGAAGCATCTCCAGGTCCTGGAATGGCCTAGCCAGTCTCCAGACCTGAACCCAATAGAAAATCTTTGGAGGGAGCTGAAAGTCCGTATTGCCCAGCGACAGCCCCGAAACCTGAAGGATCTGGAGAAGGTCTGTATGGAGGAGTGGGCCAAAATCCCTGCTGCAGTGTGTGCAAACCTGGTCAAGACCTACAGGAAACGTATGATCTCTGTAATTGCAAACAAAGGTTTCTGTACCAAATATTAAAATTCTGCTTTTCTGATGTATCAAATACTTATGTCATGCAATAAAATGCAAAATAATTAATTAAAAATCATACAATGTGATTTTCTGGATTTTTGTTTTAGATTCCGTCTCTCACAGTTGAAGTGTACCTATTATAAAAATTACAGACCTCTACATGCTTTGTAAGTAGGAAAACCTGCAAAATCGGCAGTGTATCAAATACTTGTTCTCCCCACTGTATGCTGAGCACTTGTTAGCTGCTTTTCCTTCACTCTGTGGTCCGACTCATCCCAAACCATCTCAATTTTGTTGAGGTCGGGGGATTGTGGAGGCCAGGTCATCTGATGCAGCACTCAGCACTCTCCTTCTTGGTCAAATAGCCCTTACACAGCCTGGAGGTGTGTTGGGTCATTGAAAAACAAATGATAGTCCCACTAAGCCCAAACCAGATGGGATGGCGTATCGCTGCAGAATGCTGTGGTAGCCATGCTGGTTAAGTGTCCCTTGAATTCTAAATAAATCACAGACAGTGTCACCAGCAAAGCACCCCCACACCATCACACCTCCTCCTCCATGCTTCACGGTGGGAACCACACATGCGGTGATCATCCGTTCACCCACACCGCGTCTCACAAAGCTACTGTGGTTGGAACCAAAAATCTCAAATTTGGACCAGACCAAAGGACACATTTCCACTGGTCTAATGTATGTTGCTCGTGTTTCTTGGCCCAAGCAACTCTTCTTATTATTGGTGTCCTTTAGTAGTGGTTTCTTTGCAGCGTTTTATGGGTTCCTAACCAATTGTGTTATTTCGCGTTATTTGTAACTTATTTTGTACATGTTTCTGCCACCGTCTCATATGACCGAAAGGAGCTTCTGGATATCAGGACAGCGATTACTCACCTCGTACCGGACAAAGATTTTCTCTTTAACGAGTCGGACGCGAAGGATTTTCTTCAGACACCCGACAAGGCCCAAATCCCCGTCATTCGCATGAGAAAGAGACGGAGAAATCGGGGACGTAGGTCGGTGTGCCTTGTACCATCAGTCCCATTGGATAACATCATACTGGGGCGGCAGGTAGCCTAGTGGTTAAGAGCATTGTGCCAGTAACCGAAAGGTTGCTGGTTCTAATTCTCGAGCCGACTAGGTGAAAAATCTGTCGATATGTCCTTGAGCAAGGCACTTAACCCTAAATAACAAAAAAATAAAAGAAAGAAATAACAAAATAGACAAACTACGATCAAGGACATTAAAAACTGTGTGTTTCACTCGTGGCTGAACGAAAACATGGAGATAGAACAGGTGTATATTTGTAAACAACAGATGGTGCACTAAATCTAATATTAAGGAAGTTTTAAGGTTTTGCTCGCCTGAGGTAGAGTATCTCATGATGAGCTGTAGACCGCACTATTTACCAAGAGAGTTTTCATCTATATTTTTCGTAGCTGTCTATTTACCACCACAAATCGATGCTGGCTCTAAGACTGCACTCAATTAGCTGTATAAGGCCATAAGCAAACAGGAAAACGCTCATTCAGAGGCGGCGCTCCTAGTGGCCGGGGACTTTAATGCAGGGAAACAGACTGGAATATGTTCCCGGGTTCTTCCAATGGCATTGAGGAGTACACCACATCAGTCACTGGCTTCATCAATAAGTGCATCGATGATGTCGTCCCCACAGTGACCGTACGTACATACCCCAACCAGAAGCCATGGATTACAGGCAACATCCGCACTGAGCTAAAGGGTAGAGCTGCTGCTTTCAAGGAGCGGGACTCCAACCCGGACACTTATAAGAAATCCTGCTATGCCCTCCGACGAACCATCAAACAGGCAACACCTCAATACAGAACTAAGATTGAATCGTACTACACGGCTTGCAAACTATTACAGACTACAAAGGGAAGCACAGCCGCGAGCTGTCCAGTGACACTAGCCTACCAGACGAGCAAAATTACTTCTATGCTCACTTCGAGGCAAGCAACACTGAAGCATGCATGAGAGCATCAGCTGTTCCGGACGACTGTGTGATCACGCTCTCCGTAGCCGATGTGAGTAAACCTTTAAACAAGGAAAACATTCACAAGGCCGCAGGGCCAGACAGATTACCAGGACGTGTACTCCGAGCATGTGCTGACCAACTGGCAAGTGTCTTCACTGACATTTTCAACCTGTCCCTGACTGAGTCTGTAATACCAACATGTTTCAAACAGACCACCATAGTCCCTGTGCCCATGAACACTAAGATAACCTTCCTAAATGACTACCGACCCGTAGCACTCACGTCTGTAGCCATGAAGTGCTTTGAAAGGCTGGTCATGGCTCACATCAACAACTTTATCCCAGAAACTCTAGACCCACCCTAATTTGCATACCACCCCAACAGATCCACAGGTCATGAAATCTCTATTGCACTCCACACTGCCCTTTCCCACCTGGACAAAAGGAACACCTACTTGAGAATGCTATTCATTGACTACAGCTCAGCGTTCAACACCATAGTGTCCTCAAAGCTCATCACTAAACTAAGGACCCTGGGACTAAACACCTCCCTCTGCAACTGGATCCTGGACTTCTTGACGAGCCGCCCCCAGGTGGTAAGGGTAGGTAACAACACATCTGCCACGCTGATCCTCAACACGGGGACCCCTCAGGGGTGCGTGCTCAGTCCCCTCCTGTACTCCCTGTTCACCCATGACTGCATGGCCAGGCACGACTCCAACACCATCATTAAGTTTGCAGACGACACAACAGTGGTAGGCCTGATCACCGACAATGATGAGACAGCCTATAGGGAGGAGGTCAGAGACCTGGCGTTGTGGTGCCAGGACAACAACCTCTCCCTCAATGTGATCAAGACAAAGGAGATGATTGTGGACTACAGGAAAAAGAGGATTGATCACGCCCCCATTCTCATGGACAGGGCTGTAGTGGAGCAGGTTGAGAGTTTCAAGTTCCTTGGTGTCCACATCACCAACAAACTATCATGGTCCAAACACACCAAGACAGTCGTGAAGAGGGCACGACAACGCCTATTCCCCTTCAGGAGACTGAAAATATTTGGTATGGGTCCTCAGATCCTCAAAAAGTTATACAGCTGCACCATCGAGAGCATCCTGACTGGTTGCATCACTCTCTGGTATGGCAACTGCTCAGCCTCCGACCGCAAGGCACTGCAGAGGGTAGTGCGTATGGCCCAGTCCCCCCCCCCCCCTCTTTTACGCTGCTGCTACTCTCTGTTTATCTCTGTTTATTATCTATGCATAGTCACTTTAATAACTCTACCTACATGTACATATTATTTACCTCGACTAACCGCTGCCCCCTCACATTGCCTCTGTACCGTTACCCCCTGTATATACAGTTGCTCTGGATAAGAGCGTCTGCTAAATGACTAAAATGTACATAGCCTTGTTACTGTTATTTTACTGCTGCTCTTTAATTATTTTTACTTATCTATTTTTTACTTAACACTTATTTTTCTTAAAACGGCATTGTTGGTTAAGGCCTTGTAAGTAAGCATTTCACTGTAAGGTCTACACCTGTTGTATTCGGCTCATGTGACAAATACAATTTGATTTGATTTGATTTGATTAGCTTAAACGCATTAAGAAGGAAAGAAATTCCACAAATTAACTTTTAACAAGGCACACCTGTTAATTGAAATGCATTCCAGGTGACTACCTCATGAAGCTGGTTGAGAGAATGCCAAGAGTGTGCAACGCTGTCATCAAGGCAAAGGGTGGCTATTTGAAGAATCTCAAATATAAAATATGTTTTGATTTGTTTAACACTTTTTTAGTTACTACATGATTCCTTATGTGTTATTTCATAGTTTTGATGTCTTCACTATTATTCTACAATGTAGAAAATAGTTAAAATAAAGAAAAACCCTTGAATGAGTAGGTGTGTCCAAACCTTTGACCGGTAGTGTGTATATATATATATATACATATATATAGAGAGAGAGAGACACACAGAGAGAGAGAGAGAGAAGAGAGAAGAGAGAACAGAGAAGAGAGAAGAGAGAGAGAGGGAGAGAGAGAGAGAGAGAGAGAGAGAGAGAGAGAGAGAGAGAGAATGAGAGAGAAGGAGATCACTGAAGCAGTGAGTTATGAATTATGTAAGCGCTTCATCTGTGTTTGGGAAAAACCTTTATCTTGAGAAGCAGAAGCCCTCTGTCTTTCTATAATATTTCTCTCTTTGCTGTTCGTCTCCAAGACCACACAATATATTCATATGTTCTTTATTGCTTGTGGATTGTTAATCTAATAAACAAGGATTTCTTTGTACATATCAGATACATTTATTTGAATCTTGGGATATTACCAGCAGTCAGTAACGCAATCATGTCTTACTCTGACCTCTCTCCTTCTCCAGTGTGCTCTGATCTGCTGAAAGAACATGGATGTATCTGGAGGCCAGCAGCAGTATGGAGGATCTAAGAAGAGGGTGAAGATCCACCCCAACGCCGTCACAGTGAAATACGCCACCCACTTCCCCCAGCCTGGAGACGAGGGTTACGACGATGCTCCCTCCTTTGAGGACTTTGGTTCGTTTGCAGAGGCCAGCCCTGCTAAGAGACTGGTGACAGACAGTAGTAGAAGGACTGTCTTTGGCACAATGGAGAACCCCAGGCCGTTAGGGGGAGGGGTGGAGCCCCAGAGCAGGGACAAGGGGGTGGGGGGGCAGCTGGCCAGCTTCGGGGAGGCCAACGTCCTGGCGTCCCGGGTCACCTGGATGGCGTTGTTCGGGGCAGCAGTGGCTCACGGCTGCGTTGCTCTGATCACACGGCTGGCAGCGGACCGCTCCAAAGTGCCGTCCCTGGAGCTGATTTTCATCCGGTCTGTGATCCAGGTCCTGTCCATCGTGGTGGTGTTCTATAACCAGGAGGCCCCCTTCGGCCCCAAGGGGTACCGCCTCCGCCTCTTCTTCTATGGTGTCTGCAACGTCATCTCCATCACCTGCGCCTACACCGCCTTCGCCATCGTGCCGCCCAGCAACGGC
>CM062479.1:1429981-1482481 GCA_031479575.1 Coregonus ussuriensis | reverse complement strand
CCTGGTCCTCTTGTCTGAAAGGGTTTGGATGTCTAGACAATCCTTCCAAATCACTAGAGCTGTTTTCGAGCAGCAAACTGCAAAACTGCATAGCATTCAATCACATATTACAAGTTCTACCATTAACTTCTATACATAGTAGGATATATTTGTTGGGAGATGAACGCAGGTATTGTTGCAGTATTGTGCATTTCATTAGTCTTTAATTGTCACTGGCTCTACACGGGAAGAGAGGATGAGGTGCAACGGCTAATTTTTTTTCCCCTAAAGGAACCTCTCTTGCAACAGGAATGGCTAATTATTTCCCCTAAAGGATCTTCTCTTGCAACACGAACGGCTAATTATTTCCCCTAAAGGATCCTCCCTTGCAACAGGAACGGCTAATTATTTCCCCTAAAGGATCATCTCTTGCAACAGGAACGGCTAATTATTTCCCCTAAAGGACCATCTCTTGCAACAGGAACGGCTAATTATTTCCCCTAAAGGATCTTCTCTTGCAACACGAACGGCTAATTATTTCCCCTAAAGGATCCTCCCTTGCAACAGGAACGGCTAATTATTTCCCCTAAAGGACCATCTCTTGTGGACAGTCTGTGTAAACATAAATGGTAGCGTAGATCTGTCATGATACAACAGGATGCGTGAGATAACAAGCATCCTCCGTTCTGGTGCTTTGGACAAATCACGATTTCGCAGGTGTTAGCGTCTTTTCGAATTTCGTAAGGGGAAGGGACATTTGGCCCATAGAAAGGGTGGAGCTCTTCGTTCCGGTTCCTTCTTAAAGAGCGACTGCCCCTAAAACCCAACTAATCCCTTTGAAAACAGCCTATGTGGCGTCGATATCAGTCAGAAACAGTTAGTCTAGTGTCAAAATTTACTACAAAGCCTAAATACAATAATGTTGGTCATAAAGTCTCGTCTAAAACTGAGTTTCAAACCTCAGCGCGTCACATTGAGTAAATGAAGGTTGGGTTTCGATTACAATTTTGTCAACAAATCGCCCCTCCACCCGCTTCGCTTCCCTTCATTCACTGATGCTTCATCACTCCCAACTAACGCGTTCAAATGATCACGGACGTTTGAGAATGAAAAGCCCTACATGGATTGACCATGCAATGCATGCTTCCACAGGATGCACAGCCAACAACCATTGGTTTGCATGCACTGCTGAAGGACCCTATCATCATGCGGAATAGGTGGTTGAAGTTAGAGCCTTGCACAGGCATGACATTTAAGCCCTACCCAGGCCCAATTGCTTCTGCCAAATTTAAATCCTGGCCCTGCCCTGCCCGAAACCCCAAATCAGAAATAACTTCCTCCTTTAGTAAATCCATTAGCTGCTCCTCTCTGTCTATCACTCGCTCCCTGCGCTCTGCTCATGGCAGCTCTGGGTCTGTGAGCATCAGTAATAATAATAATAATATTATTATAAATGCCATTTAGCAGACGCTTTTATCCAAAGCGACTTATAGTCATGTGTGCATGCATTTTTACGTATGGGTGGTCCCGGGGATCGAACCCACCACCCTGGCGTTACAAGCGCCGTGCTCCACCAATTGAGCTACAGAGGACCACCCATACGTATCCATAGCAACGGCTCCGCTTGTGCTGCTCTGTTCAATGAAGAGACATGAGGAAGCATTTAACTGTTAGCTACTTTTCATCATTCTAAGCTCTGACAAAACTCAAGAAACAATATGATCTTCTGTGAAATAATCTCTCCTGATTTAGATTTGAGGAGGTTGAAGCTCTTCTGACACCATGTTATGATCTTAGTCAGATATGACTGTACTGCACAGCAGAGTGCGAGCAATTGGCTTCAAAATGTTACTGATGAATTTAGTGAAGCCCGAGCCCTGCCCGTACCCTAGTTATTGATTAAGAAAATGCCCCTACATGGCACTAACCCGATGTGAAATGTCAGGGCCTGTCGGGTTCTGGTCACATAGCAAAGCTGGAGTTGGTTGGTCCCCAGTGGTGGTGAGTATACCGGTAGCTAGACTATAGACTGCTGGTTATGCACGGTGCCTTTTGCAGAGCTGGAGTTGGTTGGTCCCCAGTGGTGGTGAGTATACCGGTAGCTAGACTATAGGCTGCTGGTTATGCACGGTGCCTTTTGCAGAGCTGGAGTTGGTTGGTCCCCAGTGGTGGTGAGTATACCGGTAGCTAGACTATAGACTGCAGGTTATGCACGGTGCCTTTTGCAGAGCTGGAGTTGGTTGGTCCCCAGTGGTGGTGAGTATACCGGTAGCTAGACTATAGGCTGCTGGTTATGCACGGTGCCTTTTGCAGAGCTGGAGTTGGTTGGTCCCCAGTGGTGGTGAGTATACCGGTAGCTAGACTATAGGCTGCTGGTTATGCACGGTGCCTTTTGCAGAGCTGGAGTTGGTTGGTCCCCAGTGGTGGTGAGTATACCGGTAGCTAGACTATAGACTGCAGGTTATGCACGGTGCCTTTTGCAGAGCTGGAGTTGGTTGGTCCCCAGTGGTGGTGAGTATACCGGTAGCTAGTCTATAGACTGCTGGTTATGCACGGTGCCTTTTGCAGAGCTGGAGTTGGTTGGTCCCCAGTGGTGGTGAGTATACCGGTAGCTAGACTATAGACTGCTGGTTATGCACGGTGCCTTTTGCAGAGCTGGAGTTGGTTGGTCCCCAGTGGTGGTGAGTATACCGGTAGCTAGACTATAGGCTGCTGGTTATGCACGGTGCCTTTTGCAGAGCTGGAGTTGGTTGGTCCCCAGTGGTGGTGAGTATACCGGTAGCTAGACTATAGGCTGCTGGTTATGCACGGTGCCTTTTGCAGAGCTGGAGTTGGTTGGTCCCCAGTGGTGGTGAGTATACCGGTAGCTAGACTATAGGCTGCTGGTTATGCACGGTGCCTTTTGCAGCGCTGGAGTTGGTTGGTCCCCAGTGGTGGTGAGTATACCGGTAGCTAGACTATAGGCTGCTGGTTATGCACGGTGCCTTTTGCAGAGCTGGAGTTGGTTGGTCCCCAGTGGTGGTGAGTATACCGGTAGCTAGACCATAGACTGCTGGTTATGCACGGTGCCTTTTGTTGTGTCCCAGACTGAATTTAAAAATGGATAACATTTAGATTTTGTGTCACTGGCCTTCACACAATACCCCATAATGTCAAAGTAGAAATGTTTACATATTAATAAAAAATGAAAAGCTGAAATGTCTTCAGTCAATAAGTATTCAACCAGTTTATGAACTAAATAAGTTCAGTAGTACAAATGCTTAACAACTCACATATGTTGCATGGACTCACTCTGTGTGCAATAATAGTGTTTAACATGATTTATGAATGACTGCTTCATCTCTGTACCCCACACATACAATTTTCTGTAAGGTCCCTCAGTCGAGCAGTGAATTTCAAACACAGAATCAACCACAAAGACCAGGGACGTTTTCCAATGCGTCGCAAAGAAGGGCACCGATTGGTAGATGGGTAACAATCTAAAAAAGCAGACATTGTATATCCCTTTGAACATGGTGAAGTTATTAATAACACTTTGGATGGGTGTATCAATACACCCAGTCCCTACAAAGTTAAAGGTGTCCTTCCTAACTCAGTTGCCGGAGAGGAAGGAAACTGCTCAGGGATTTCACCATGAGGCCAATGGTGACTTTAAAACATTTACAGAGTTTAATGGCTTGAAAATCTATGGCAAGACTTGAAAATTGATGTCTAGCAATGATCGACAACCAACTTGACAGAGCTTGAAGAATTTGTACAATAATAATGTGTAAATATTGTACTATGCAGGTGTGCAAAGCTCTTAGAGACTTACCCAGAAAGACTCACAGCTGTAATCGCTGCCAAAGGTGATTCTAACTTGCATTGACTCAGGGGTGTGAATACTTATGTAAGTGAGATGTTTCTGTATTTCATTTTCAATAAATTTGCAGAACTTTCTAAAAACATGTTTTAACTTTGTCATTATGGGGTATTTTATGTAGATGGGTGAGCAAATAAATCAATTTAATCGATTTTGAATTCAGGCTGTAGCACAACAAAATGTGGAATAAGTCAAGGGGTATGAATACTTTCTGAAGGCGCTGTATCTGTGTTGGTGTGTGCGTGAGTGAATGCATGTGCTCTAAGGTGAGGAGAGTCAGTGCAGGTGGTCAGTCCAGTTCTAGTGTTCAGCAGTCTGATGGCTTGTAGATAGAAGCTGTCTTCTGAGTCTGTTAAGGGTCTCTCTCAAACACACACTTTCTGAAGGCACTTTATTTGGTTATGTATATTTTGATAATCATTATCACCATCATCACTAGCTGACCTTAGCTAGCTAGCTACCCAACCTAGCTAGCTAGCTGGCTAACATTAAGGCTAACGTTAGTCAGCTAACTACCTCAATACAACTCGGATTTGGCTTCAAAACACGCTAACATTTCAAAAGAAGGTAAATAATTAGTAGTAAAATCTTTTGTCATGACTGTGATGTCGCCAGATTGACTTTAGATACGGTATAACTTTAACCAGCTGACTAAGATTGAGGGGACCACCATATTTTAGCTAGCTAACATTAGCATTGCTAGCTATTTTTGACAAACTTGCTAGTAACAGTAATGGTAACATTGCCATCTCTCTAAAGTAAATTTGGCAACATCATAATATGGGAAAGTTGTTTCCTACTAATTATTATTAATTATTATTAGCCTATTTTAGTAATGTCATCCTATTTCCACTCTAAGTTAGTGTAATTTAGACGAAAGTCCTATAAGTCTCCAAGGTGTAACCCATGTCTACGGCACAAATAAATATTAGATGCAGCTATGGTGGTACTAGCTAACTAATGTCTGACTACAACAGTGTGTGTGTGTGTGTGTGTGTGTGTGTGTGTGTGTGTGTGTGTGTGTGTGTGTGTGTGTGTGTGTGTGTGTGTGTGTGTGTGTGTGTGTGTGTGTGTGTGTGTGTGTGTGTGTGTGTGTGTGTGACCGACCAGTATCTTTGATGAGGGGCCAGGAGCTGATATACGCTGCTATGCCCATCAATGGGTCTCTGGCAAAGACCTCACCTCCAGCCTCACCTCTTGCTGCTCACCAACGGTCAACAATGGGGAGAACAGAATTTGGTAGGTTTAGTCTGACCTGTTCAAACTTCAACATAGCACCTGTTTGTGTGTCAGATATCACCTATCCTAACTGCCATTGGTAATAGAACAGTGACTGTGTGTATGTATTCAAAGAAACTTGTATGAAGCCGGAACATGGAGACTTTCAAGATGATGTGATGAAGTCCAGACTGACTGGTAATTTCTAGTGAACTCACCAGGATTAAGGGGCAATTTGTGACTGTTGTTGTTTTGGTAATCAGTGGTTTCTCATTTACATTTACAGTGGGGAAAAAAAGTATTTAGTCAGCCACCAATTGTGCAAGTTCTCCCACTTAAAAAGATGAGAGAGGCCTGTCATTTTCATCATAGGTACACGTCAACTATGACAGACAAATTGAGATTTTTTTTCTCCAGAAAATCACATTGTAGGATTTTTAATGAATTTATTTGCAAATTATGGTGGAAAATAAGTATTTGGTCACCTACAAACAAGCAAGATTTCTGGCTCTCACAGACCTGTAACTTCTTCTTTAAGAGGCTCCTCTGTCCTCCATTCGTTACCTGTATTAATGGAACCTGTTTGAACTTGTTATCAGTATAAAAGACACCTGTCCACAACCTCAAACAGTCACACTCCAAACTCCACTATGGTCAAGACCAAAGAGCTGTCAAGGGACACCAGAAACAAAATTGTAGAACTGCACCAGGCTGGGAAGACTGAATCTGCAATAGGTAAGCAGCTTGGTTTGAAGAAATCAACTGTGGGAGCAATTATTAGGAAATGGAAGACATACAAGACCACTGATAATCTCCCTCGATCTGGGGCTCCACGCAAGATCTCACCCCGTGGGGTCAAAATGATCACAAGAACGGTGAGCAAAAATCCCAGAACCACATGGGGGGACCTAGTGAATGACCTGCAGAGAGCTGGGACCAAAGTAACAAAGCCTACCATCAGTAACACACTACGCCGCCAGGGACTCAAATCCTGCATTGCCAGACGTGTCCCCCTGCTTAAGCCAGTACATGTCCAGGCCCGTCTGAAGTTTGCTAGAGTGCATTTGGATGATCTAGAAGAGGATTGGGAGAATGTCATATGGTCAGATGAAACCAAAATAGAACTTTTTGGTAAAAACTCAACTCATCGTGTTTGGAGGACAAAGAATGCTGAGTTGCATCCAAAGAACACCATACCTACTGTGAAGCATGGGGGTGGAAACTTCATGCTTTGGGGCTGTTTTTCTGCAAAGGGACCAGGACGACTGATCCGTGTAAAGGAAAGAATGAATGGGGCCATGTATCGTGAGATTTTGAGTGAAAACCTCCTTCCATCAGCAAGGGCATTGAAGATGAAACGTGGCTGGGTCTTTCAGCATGACAATGATCCCAAACGCACCGCCCGGGCAATGAAGGAGTGGCTTCGTAAGAAGCATTTCAAGGTCCTGGAGTGGCCTAGCCAGTCTCCAGATCTCAACCCCATAGAAAATCTTTGGAGGGAGTTGAAAGTCCGTGTTACCCAGCAATGGGCCAAAATACCAGCAACAGTGTGTGAAAACCTTGTGAAGACTTACAGAAAACGTTTGACCTGTGTCATTGCCAACAAAGGGTATATAACAAAGTATTGAGAAACTTTTGTTATTGACCAAATACTTATTTTCCACCATAATTTGCAATTAAATTCATAAAAAATCCTACAATGTGATTTTCTGGAAAAAAAATTCTCATTTTGTCTGTCATAGTTGACGTGTACCTATGATGAAAATTACAGGCCTCTCTCATCTTTTTAAGTGGGAGAACTTGCACAATTGGTGGCTGACTAAATACTTTTTTCCACCACTGTACATCATTTAGCAGATGTTCTTATCCAGAGCGACTTACAAATTGGTGTATTCAACTTATGATAGCAAGTGGGACAACCACTTTTTTTTATGGGGGGTGGAGGAAGAAGGATTACTTTTATACTATTCCAGGTAATCCTTAAAGAGGTAGGGTTTCAAGTGTCTCCGGAAGGTGGTCAGTGACTCCGCTGTCCTGGTGTCGTGGGGGAGCTTGTTCCACCATTGGGGTGCCAGAACAGCGAATAGCTTTGACTAGGCTGAGCGGGAACTGTGCTTCCATAGAGGTAGGGGAGCTAGCAGGCCAGAGGTAGATGAACATAGTGCCCTCGTTTGGGTGTAGGGTCTGATCAGAGCCTGAAGGTAAGGAGGTGCCGTTCTCCTCACAGCTCCCTAGGCAAGCACCATGGTCTTGTAATAGATGCGAGCCTCAACTGGAAGCCAGTGGAGTGTGCGGAGGAGCGGGGTGACATGAGAGAACTTGGGAAGGTTGAACACCAGACGGGCTGCGGCGTTCTGGATAAGTTGAAGGGGTTTAATGGCACAGGCAGGGAGCCCAGCCAACAGCGAGTTGCAGTAATCCAGAGGGGAGATGACAAGTGCCTGGATTAGGACCTGTGCCGCTTTCTGTGTAAGGTAGGGTCGTACTCTGCGAATGTTGTAGAGCATGAACCTGCAGGATCGGGTCACCGCTTTGATGTTAGCGGAGAACGACAGGGTATTGTCCAGGGTCACGCCAAGGCTCTTTGCACTCTGGGAGGAGGACACAATGGAGTTGTCAACCGTGATGGCGAGATCATGGAGCGGGCAGTCCTTCCCCGGGAGGAAGAGCATCTCCATCTTGCCGAGGTTCAGCTTGAGGTGGTGATCCGTCATCCACACTGATATGTCTGCCAGACATGCAGAGATACGATTCGCCACCTGGTTATCAGAAGGGGGAAAGGAGAAAATTAATTGTGTGTCGTCTGCGTAGCAATGATAGGAGAGACCATGTGAGGATATGACAGAGCCAAGTGACTTGGTGTATAGAGAGAATAGGAGAGGGCCTAGAACTGAGCCCTGGGGGACACCAGTGATGAGAGCATGTGGTGCGGAGACAGATTCTCGCCACGCCACCTGGTAGGAGCGACCTGTCAGGTAGGACGTAATCCAAGAGTGAGCCGCGACGGAGATGCCCAGCTCGGAGAGGGTGGAGAGGAGGATCTGATGGTTCACAGTATCAAAGGCAGCGGATAGGTCTAGAAGGATAAGAGCAGAGGAGAGAGAGTTAGCTTTAGCAGTGCGGAGAGCCTCCGTGACACAGTCTCAGTTGAATGACCAGTCTTGAAACCTGACTGGTTTGGATCAAGAAGGTCATTCTGAGAGAGATAGCGAGTTGGCTAGAGACGGCACGCTCAAGAGTTTTGGAGAGAAAAGAAAGAAGGGATACTGGTCTGTAGTTGTTGTAGTTGTTGACATCGGAGGGATCGAGTGTAGGTTTTTTGAGGAAGGGTGCAACTCTCGCTCTCTTGAAGACGGAAGGGACATGGCCAGCGGTCAAGGAAGAGTTGATGAGCGAGGTGAGGTAAGGGAGAAGGTCTCCGGAAATGGTCTGGAGAAGAGAGAAGGGGAGAGGGTCAAGCGGGCAGGTTATTGGGCGGCCGGCCATCACAAGTCGCAAGATTTCATCTGGAGAGAGAGGGGAGAAAGAAGTCAAAGCATAGGGTAGGGCATTGTGAGCAGGACCAGCGGTGTAATTTGACTTAATAAATGAGGATTGGATGTCGTCCAACTTCTTTTCAAAATGGTTGACAAAGTCTTCCACAGAGAGGGATGAGGGAGGGGGAGGTGCAGGGGAATTCAGCAGGGAGGAGAAGGTGGCAAAGAGCTTCCTAGGGTTAGAGGCAGAGGCTTGAAATTTAGAGTGGTAGAATGTGGCTTTAGCAGCGGAAACAGAGGAAGAGAATGTAGAGAGGAGGGAGTGAAAAGATGACAGGTCTGCAGGGAGTCTAGTTTTCCTCCATTTCTGCTTGGCTGCCCGGAGCCCTCTTCTGTGAACTCGCAATGAGTCGTCAAGCCACGGAGCAGGAGGGGAGGACCGAGCCGGCCAGGAGGATAGGGGAAATAGAGAGTCAAAGGATGCAGAAAGGGAGGAGAGGAGGGTTGAGGAGGCAGAATCAGGAGATTTGAGGGATAAGGACTCAGCAGAGAGAAGAGATGATAGGATGGAAGAGGAGAGAGTAGCGGGAGAGAGCGAAGGTTACGACGGCACATTACCATCGGAGTAGGGGCAGAGTGAGTAGTGTTGGAGGAGAGTGAGAGAGAAAAGGATACAAAGTAGTGGTCGGAAACTTGGAGGGGAGTTGCAGTGAGATTAGTAGAAGAACAGCATCTAGTAAAGATGAGGTCAAGCGCATTGCCTGCCTTGTGAGTAGGGGGGGGACGGTGAGAGGGTGAGGTCAAAAGAGGAAAGGAGTAGAAAGGAGGCAGAGAGAAATGAGTCGAAGGCAGACGTAGGGAGGTTAAAGTCACCCAGAACTGTGAGGGGTGAGCCATCCTCAGGAAAGGAACTTATCAAGGTGTCAAGCTCATTGATGAACTCTCCAAGGGAACCTGGAGGGCGATAAATGACAAGGATGTTAAGCTTGAATGGGCTAGTGACTGTGACAGCATGGAATTCAAATGAGGAGACAGACAGATGGATCAGGGGAAAAAGAGAGAATGTCCACTTGGGAGAGATGAGGATTCCTGTGCCACCGCCGCGCTGACCAGATGCTCTCGGGGTAATGGTCAGACGAGGAAAGAGCAGTAGGAGTAGCAGTGTTTTCTGTGGTAATCCATGTTTCCATCAGCGGCAGGAAGTCGAGGGACTGGAGGGTAGCATAGGCTGATATTAACTCTGCCTTGCTGGCCGCAGAACGGCAGTTCCAGAGGCTGCCGGAGACCTGGAACTCCGCGTGGGTGGTGCATGCAGGGACCACCAGGTTAGAGAGGCAGCAGCCACGCGGTGTGAGGCGTTTGTATGGCCTGTGCAGAGAGGAGAGAACAGGGATAGACAGACACATAGTTGACAGGCTACAGAAAAGGTTACAATAATGCAAAGGAGATCAGAATGAAATGTAGCTGTAGCTCTATTGGTAGAGCATGGTGCTTGTAACACCAGGGTAGTGGGTTCGATCCCCGGGACCACCCATACGTAAAAAAAATGTATGCACACATGACTGTAAGTTGCTTTGGATAAAAGCGTCTGCTAAATGGCATATTAACTAAACATCTGGGAAAGCAAGAGAGCGGGGGCCTCCCTCACTTACGTTTCACTGAAACACTCAAATATAACTCTCCCAACTTCCAGAAATTATAATTGTTGTGAACTACAGCGGTTCAATGTTTTCTAGGAATAGACTCTAACTTAGTTTATTCAGCTAGCTAACTTGGTACAGTATTCTTCCGTGAAAACCGTCCAGGGCACCGAATCCTATGACGCCATAGCCAATTAGCATGCCAGCCTCCAATAACTCGGTTTAGCACCAATACTCGGTTACAACAAACCAGTGTGTTAACAACCAGGCAACCAGGAGGCTCTTCAATTAGCATTAGTACTTCATTCTCCTGTTTTTTCAGCTGCGGCCGTGTCAGCGGCAGTCTCATCGCAAAACTTTCTCCCCTCCCTCTCCAGATCAAATCCTGCGACTAGTGAGATCCATCCGCCCGACAACCTGCCCACTCGACCACTTCCCCTCCTCCAGACCATCTCTGGAGACCTTCTACCATTCCTCACTTCCCTCATCAACTCATCCCTGGTCTGTTTGTTCACCTCATGCTGCTGGATGCCAAATAGACCCCGCCCACTTCTCACGGATCCCTCCCACATCACACAGACTCCTCCCACATACTACTGACTCTTCTCACACCACAAGGACTACTCCCACATCACACGAACTCCTCCCACACCAGATGGACTACTCCCACATCACACTAACTCCTCCCACACCAGATGGACCCCTGAACACTTGTGTTTTAGCTTCTAAGTGGAGGGTGAGTCTGACATGCTAAGTTGCTTTTTTAAAGTAAGTTACAGGTCCTATAGAGAGTAGTTAGTATGTTGCTGGTCCTATAGAGAGTAGTTAGTATGTTGCTGGTATTATAGAGAGTAGTTAGTATGTTGCTGGTCCTATAGAGATTAGTTAGTATGTTGCTGGTCCTATAGAGAGTAGTTAGTATGTTGCTGGTCCTGTAGAGAGTAGTTAGTATGTTGCTGGTATTATAGAGAGTAGTTAGTATGTTGCTGGTCCTATAGAGATTAGTTAGTATGTTGCTGGTCCTATAGAGAGTAGTTAGTATGTTGCTGGTATTATAGAGAGTAGTTAGTATGTTGCTGGTCCTATAGAGAGTAGTTAGTATGTTGCTGGTCCTATAGAGAGTAGTTAGTATGTTGCTGGTATTATAGAGAGTAGTTAGTATGTTGCTGGTCCTATAGAGATTAGTTAGTATGTTGCTGGTCCTATAGAGAGTAGTTAGTATGTTGCTGGTATTATAGAGAGTAGTTAGTATGTTGCTGGTCCTATAGAGAGTAGTTAGTATGTTGCTGGTCCTATAGAGAGTAGTTAGTATGTTGCTGGTATTATAGAGAGTAGTTAGTATGTTGCTGGTCCTATAGAGATTAGTTAGTATGTTGCTGGTCCTATAGAGAGTAGTTAGTATGTTGCTGGTCCTATAGAGAGTAGTTAGTATGTTGCTGGTCCTATAGAGAGTAGTTAGTATGTTGCTGGTATTATAGAGAGTAGTTAGTGTGTTGCTGGTATTATAGAGAGTAGTTATCATAATTCCTCCAGTCATTTGTCTAAGTACTTTATTATAGAAACACTAATGCAACAAGAAAAGGTGCAGAGAGAGTTGAGGGTTGAGGTGATTTCTACGTGGTTAGGGGTATCATGTAGGCAGAGGCAGGGCCGGAGCTCTGGGCAGAGCTATAGAACGATTACTGAAGGCTACTAGTGCTTGTTAATCAGAGGCTAAAGGGAATCTGGCAGACAAAACTAAGCATTGTAATGTAACTGGCCATTTTTGTAAGATGTTGATATTTCATATTTGTTTAAGAATCTCTTTATCTTTACACTAATTTTAAAGAAAAGCATACTTGATGCTTTCAAAAAATATATGACTAAAACGTTCTTGAAATGTAACTGTGGTTTATTTTATTGGACAGAATGTTTAGCTTCCTAACTGACAGCCTGACATGACATCACTGTTGCTGCTAGTATCACATCCTAACTGACAGCCTGACATGACATCACTGTTGCTGCTAGTATCACATCCTAACTGACAGCCTGACATGACATCACTGTTGCTGCTAGTATCACATCCTAACTGACAGCCTGACATGACATCACTGTTGCTGCTAGTATCACATCCTAACTGACAGCCTGACATGACATCACTGTTGCTGCTAGTATCACATTCTAACTGACAGCCTGACATGACATCACTGTTGCTGCTAGTATCACATCCTAACTGACAGCCTGACATGACATCACTGTTGCTGCTAGTATCACATCCTAACTGACAGCCTGACATGACATCACTGTTGCTGCTAGTATCACATCCTAACTGACAGCCTGACATGACATCACTGTTGCTGCTAGTATCACATCCTAACTGACAGCCTGACATGACATCACTGTTGCTGCTAGTATCACATCCTAACTGACAGCCTGACATGACATCACTGTTGCTGCTAGTATCACATCCTAACTGACAGCCTGACATGACATCACTGTTGCTGCTAGTATCACATCCTAACTGACAGCCTGACATGACATCACTGTTGCTGCTAGTATCACATCCTAACTGACAGCCTGACATTACATCACTGTTGCTGCTAGTATCACATCCTAACTGACAGCCTGACATGACATCACTGTTGCTGCTAGTATCACATCCTGACTGACAGCCTGACATGACATCACTGTTGCTGCTAGTATCACATCCTGACTGACAGCCTGACATGACATCACTGTTGCTGCTAGTATCACATCCTAACTGACAGCCTGACATGACATCACTGTTGCTGCTAGTATCACATCCTAACTGACAGCCTGACATGACATCACTGTTGCTGCTAGTATCACATCCTAACTGACAGCCTGACATGACATCACTGTTGCTGCTAGTATCACATCCTAACTGACAGCCTGACATGACATCACTGTTGCTGCTAGTATCACATCCTAACTGACAGCCTGACATGACATCACTGTTGCTGCTAGTGTTACATCCTAACTGACAGCCTGACATGACATCACTGTTGCTGCTAGTATCACATCCTAACTGACAGCCTGACATGACATCACTGTTGCTGCTAGTATCACATCCTAACTGACAGCCTGACATGACATCACTGTTGCTGCTAGTATCACATCCTAACTGACAGCCTGACATGACATCACTGTTGCTGCTAGTATCACATCCTAACTGACAGCCTGACATGACATCACTGTTGCTGCTATTATCACATCCTAACTGACAGCCTGACATGACATCACTGTTGCTGCTATTATCACATCCTAACTGACAGCCTGACATGACATCACTGTTGCTGCTAGTATCACATCCTAACTGACAGCCTGACATGACATCACTGTTGCTGCTAGTATCACATCCTAACTGACAGCCTGACATGACATCACTGTTGCTGCTAGTATCACATCCTAACTGACAGCCTGACATGACATCACTGTTGCTGCTAGTGTTACATGTTATTATGACCCTCTTTGGTCTCTTGTTGAACAAAGAAAACATGATGGTTCAATCAGCATTGTGTGTCTTTATAAACGGTGCCTTTGTTGCAAAATGACAATGTTTAAAAAATATATAATGTTTTATTACTATTCTGTGCTCAATCAATCTGTAAAATAAACAGCATTGGACAAATTACAATTACTTTGTCAGCACACATCCATATCACATGATAAACATTAAAAGCTATTTTCCTGATGATGGCTCACCGCTCTTCGTACTTGGCGACTTCAACCTCCTGACATCTGCCTTCGATTAATTTATTTCCCCTCCTTAACTCTTTTGACCTCACCCTTTCCCAATCCCCTCTAACTCACAAGGCAGGCAAAATGCTTGACCTCATCTTTACTAGAGGCTGTTCTCCTACTAATCTAACTGCAACCCCCCTCCAGGTCTCTGATCACTACTTAATTTCCTTTTCTGGCTCCCTTTCCTCCAACCCTAACCACTCAGCCCCTACCCAGATGGTCAAGCGCCGTCACAATCTACTCTCCCTTCTGCTAAATCCTTCTCCCTCCTGTCTCCTGATTCTGCCTCTTCGACCCTACTCTCCTCCCTTTCCTCATCCTATCACTCGCACTGTCCCCTTTCCTTTCGGCTGGCTTGGCCCTCCCCTCCTGTTCCGTGGCTGAACAGACTCATTGTGAGCTGACAGAACAGGGCTGAGTGACTCATTGTGAGCTTCCAGAACAGGGCTGAGTGACTCATTGTGAGCTTCCAGAACAGGGCTGAGTGACTCATTGTGAGCTTCCAGAACAGGGCTGAGTGACTCATTGTGAGCTTCCAGAACAGGGCTGAGTGACTCATTGTGAGCTTCCAGAACAGGGCTGAGTGACTCATTGTGAGCTTCCAGAACAGGGCTGAGTGACTCATTGTGAGCTTCCAGAACAGGGCTGAGTGACTCATTGTGAGCTTCCAGAACAGGGCTGAGTGACTCATTGTGAGCTTCCAGAACAGGGCTGAGTGACTCATTGTGAGCTTCCAGAACAGGGCTGAGTGACTCATTGTGAGCTTCCAGAACAGGGCTGAGTGACTCATTGTGAGCTTCCAGAACAGGGCTGAGTGACTCATTGTGAGCTTCCAGAACAGGGCTGAGTGACTCATTGTGAGCTTCCAGAACAGGGCTGCGTGACTCATTGTGAGCTTCCAGAACAGGGCTGAGTGACTCATTGTGAGCTTCCAGAACAGGGCTGAGTGACTCATTGTGAGCTTCCAGAACAGGGCTGAGTGACTCATTGTGAGCTTCCAGAACAGGGCTGAGTGACTCATTGTGAGCTTCCAGAACAGGGCTGAGTGACTCATTGTGAGCTTCCAGAACAGGGCTGAGTGACTCATTGTGAGCTGACAGAACAGGGCTGAGTGACTCATTGTGAGCTTCCAGAACAGGGCTGAGTGACTCATTGTGAGCTTCCAGAACAGGGCTGAGTGACTCATTGTGAGCTTCCAGAACAGGGCTGAGTGACTCATTGTGAGCTGACAGAACAGGGCTGAGTGACTCATTGTGAGCTTCCAGAACAGGGCTGAGTGACTCATTGTGAGCTTCCAGAACAGGGCTGAGTGACTCATTGTGAGCTTCCAGAACAGGGCTGAGGGCAGCTGAGAGAAAATGGAGGAGAACTAAACTTCCGGAGGACCTATCATCCTTTCCAAGTTCTCCCATGTCACCCTGCTCCTCTCCCATGTCACCCTGCTCCTCTCCCATGTCACCCTGCTCCTCTCCCATGTCACCCTGCTCCTCTCCCATGTCACCCTGCTCCTCTCCCATGTCACCCTGCTCCTCTCCCATGTCACCCTGCTCCTCCGCACACTGCACTGGCTTACTTATTAAAATACTTATTTCCCTCATTAAAATGCAAATCAATTTAAAACATTTTTGGCATGCGTTTTTCTGGATCTTTTTGTTGTTGTTCTGTCTCTCACTGTTCAAATAAACCTACCATTAAAATGATAGACTGATCATTTCTTTGTCAGTGGGCAAACGTACAAAATCAGCAGGGGATCAAATACTTTTTTCCCTCACTGTATATTAATTGATAATAAAACATGATTTTTTTGAAGAAATGTTTAAAAATGTAAAATCTTTGTAAATTATATCATTAAATAGGATTGGTGGAGTTGTCACACATGCAGCTAACAAAAAATATATGGAAATGTCTTCTCTATGCAAAATTACAACCAACTAATTGCAGCATTACCGCAAAAATGGAAGAGGCAAGTGGAAGGGGGAAAAAGTAAGGAATTTGTCTGTCGGCCTTGCATTAAAGACCAAAATTGGTTAAAGAAAATTGTGATAAAGTATACCAGTTTCATTTAAGGACCAAAAAATTGACAGCTGTGCCATATAGATTGCAAAATAGTAGATGATAGGAAGATATATTCGATGTACCGACTCCATGGTTTATGAACGGATACACAAAACGACGCAGGATTCAAACCTTAGACTTTTTCAATTGAAATTATTATCCAAAGATTCTTGCAACCAATAGAATGTTATATATACAGTATGCGGGATACAACCATCCCAGCTCGGCAGATTTTGCTGTGAAGAGACAGAATCATTAGATCATTTGTTTTGTTACTGTCCATATGTAGCTTGTTTTTGGTTTCAGGTTCAGGAATGGCTGAAGAATTGCAACATTTACCTGGAGGTAACTCTGCAGATAGCACTACTGGGTTATTTAAAAAGTCATAGTCAATCGATCAATAATATAGTAATACTTTTAGCAAAAATGCTTATTTAATTTATAATCTGTAGAAACTATGAGAATAGTTTTCCGTCATTCCGTCAGTAGAGGATGCCTGGTTGTTCTTTAAAAGTGCTTTCCTCTCCATCTTAAATAAACATGCCTCATTCAAAAAATTCAAAACTAGAACAGATATAGCCCCTGGTTCTCCTCAAACTTGACTGCCCTTGACTAGCACAAAAACATCCTGTGGCGTATTGCATAAGCATCGAACAGCCCCCGCGCTATGCAACTTTTCAGGGAAGTCAGGAACCAATATACACAATCAGTTAGGAAAGCAAAGGCTAGCTTTTTCAAACAGAAATTTGTAGCACTAACTCCAAAAAGTTTTGGTCCATGGAGAATAAGAGCACTTCCTCCCAGCTGCCCACTGCAATTGTTAGGCCTACTGCTGCTAGGTAGCTCTCTCTCTGCTCTCTCCCTCCCCTCTGTCTGTCCTTGATTGCAGGAGTGAAGTCTGGTGTGCGGGAGTCAGGGTTCCAGCTGCAGCTCATTCACCATAATCACCTCAGCCTTTAAGACCCGGTCAAACTTACCACTCATCGTCAGATCATAGTCAAGACAACCATGTTAGTCTCGCTGCCGACTCAACCTGTCTGTTTTCGCTCTTGTGTTTTTTTGGCCTGTCTATTTACTTTTTCTCCTGTGCCACAGATAATTGGAACCTGACTCCTGCCTCTGCTTCACTCCTGCCACCACCATCCTGTTCTCCACTATCGGACCTCTCCTTTGGACTCACCACGGACACTAGGACATTACGGTACCACACCTGCCCTGACCTGGATCTGTGACCCTCCCTGTAACCTGGACTTGCTCTTCCCCATTTATTGGAAACCTGGACTATTGAACATTATAATAAACCTGTTAAAACTTCTCTGGCTTGGTGTACTTGTCTGCATTTGGGTTCTATCCAGTTAAATCATAACAGCACTGAGGCTAGGAAACACTATCACCACCGATAAATCTACAATAATCGAGAATTTCAACAAGCATTTTGCTACAGCTGGCCATGCTTTCCACCTGGCTACCACTACCCCGGCCACCAGCTCTGCACCCTCCGCTGCAACTTGCCCATGCCCCCCCCCCCGCTTCTCCTTCACACAAATTCAGACAGCTGATGTTCTGAAAGAGCTGAAAAATCTGGACCCCTACAAATCAGCTGGGCTAGACAATCTGGACCCTTTCTTTCTAAAATTAGCAGCCGAAATTGTCGCAACCCCTATTACTAGCCTGTTCAACCTCTCTTTCGTAACGTCTGAGATCCCCAGAGATTGGAAAGCTGCCGCGGTCATCCCCCTCTTCAAAGGGGGTGACACTCTAGATCCAAACTGTTACAGACCTATATCCATCCTGCCCTGCCTTTCGAAAGTATTTGAAAGCCAAGTTAACAAACAGATCACCGACCATTTCGAATCCCAACATACCTTCTCCGCTATGCAATCCGGTTTCCGAGCTGGTCATGGGTGCACCTCAGCCACGCTCAAGGTCCTAAACGATATTATAACTGCGATCGATAAAAGACAGTACTGCGCAGCCGTCTTCATCGACCTGGCCAAGGCTTTCGACTCTGTCAACCACCGCATTCTTATTGGCAGACTAAATAGCCTTGGTTTCTCTATTGACTGCCTCGCCTGGTTCACTAACTACTTCTCAGATGGAGTTCAATGTGTCAAATCGGAGGGCCTGTTGTCCTGGACCTCTGGCCGTCTCTATGGGGGTGCCACAGGGTTAAATTCTCGGGCCGACTCTATTCTCTGTGTATATCAATGATGTCGCTCTTGCTGCTGGTGACGCTCGGATCCACCTCTATGCGGACGACACCATTTTGTATACATCTGGCCATTGGACACTGTGTTAACAAACCTCCAAACGAGCTCCAAACGAGCTTCAATGCCATACAACACTCCTTCCGTAGCCTCCAACTGCTCTTAAACACTAGTAAAACTAAATGCATGCTCTTCACCCGCCCACCCGACTAGAATCCCGACTAGAATCACTACTCTCGGCGGGTCTGACCTAGAGTATGTGGACAACTACAAATACCTAGGTGTCTGGTTAGACTGTAAACTCTCCTTCCAGACTCACATTAAGCATCTCCAATCAAAAGTTAGATCTAGAATCGGCTTCCTATTTCGCAACAAAGCCTCCTTCACTCATGCTGCCAAACATACCCTCGTAAAACTGACTATCCTACCGATCCTTGACTTCGGCGATGTCATTTACAAAATAGCCTCCAACACTCTACTCAGCAAATTGGATGTAGTCTATCACAGTGCCATCCGTTTTGTCACCAAAGCCCCATATACTACCCACCATTGTGACCAGTACGCTCTTGTTGGCTGGCCCTCACTACATATTCGTCGCCAAACCCACTGGCTCCAGGTCATCTATAAATCACTGCTAGGCAAATCCCCATCTTATCTTAGCTCACTGGTGACCATAGCAACACCCACCCGTATTCTGCGGTCCAGCAGGTATATCTCACTGGTCATCCCCAAAGCCAACACCTCCTTTGGCCGCCATTCCTTCCAGTTCTCTGCTGCCAATGACTGGAACGAACTGCAAAAATCTCTGAAGCTGGAGACTCTTATCTCCCTCACTAACTTTAAGCATCAGTTGTCAGAGCAGCTTACCGATCACTGCACCTGTACACAGCCCATCTGAAATTAGCCCACCCAACTACCTCATCCCCATACTGTTATTTATTTTGCTCTTTTGCACCCCAGTATCTCTATTTGCACATCATCTTTTGTACATTTATCATTCCAGTGTTAAAACTAAATTGTAACTATTTTTGCACTATAGCCTATTTATTTATTGCCTTACCTCCATAACTTGCTACATTTGCATTTGCACACACTGTATATAGATTTTCTGTTGTATTTTTGACTTTATGTTCTCAACCTGGTGAAATAAAAAAATAAATTTAGAAAGGTTCAGAACTTTTGTGAAACATCACAGCACAGTTGAAAAATATAATAATAATAATAATATATGGCAAATAGAAATCCAATATGAATGGTGTTCAGAGATAGATGGGTCCAGGGGGTTAGGGTTTAGGGTTAGGGGTGTTCAGAGATAGATGGGAGGGGTTGGTGGTAGCTGAAGGATGGGATTAAAAACAAACCAAAGATAACTGTTGTAAAATATACTGTGTCCATAAAATGTATATAGCAGGTATAAACTGGAAGTAGAAGTGTTGTTGTCCATTAGTTTACTCCAATTAGGGGAGGGGTGGTAGGGTTAGGGGAAAATATATATAATTAACCAAAAATTAAATTAATATATATAGATATATAATATATATATATAGATATGGGGGATTGGAAATGATGCAGACAGTTACATTGATGGACGCCACAATCTATCTGCAATATTAAAGCTGATCTACCTCCTAAAAAAAATACAAAAATACCAAATTATACTGCAAAAAATTTGTCAAAACAATTAACACTTTGTATTCAGGACAAAAAGTTATGTTTGATGCAAATCCAATACAACACAGTACTGAATACCACTCTCCATATTTTCAGGCATAGTGGTGGCTGCATCATGTTATGGGTATGCTTGTAATCGTTAAGGACTGGGGAGTTTTTCAGGATTATTCTAATTTTTTTAATGTATGAATCTGTTATTCAATGCATTTCTATGGGCTAATAGCAGTAAGGCCACATTCAAAAATATATATATATTTAACCTTTCAGTTCAGAACAAATTCTTATTTACAACGACGGACTACCCCGGCCAATTGTGCGCCGCCCTATGGGACTCCCAATCACGGTGGCTTGAGATACAGCCTGGAATCGAACCTCTCGGTCTGTAGTGACGCCTTTAGCACTGAAATGCAGTGCAGTAGACCACTGCGCCACTCGGGAGCCCTAATTCAATGTGACTTCCACAAGTCTGGTTCATCCTTGGGAGCAATTTCCAAATGCCTGAAGGTACCACGTTCATCTGTACAAACAATAGTACACAAGTATAAACACCATGGGACCACGCAGCCGTCATACTTCTCAGGAAGGAGACGCGTTCTGTCTCATAGAGATGAACGTACTTTGGTGCGAAAAGTGCAAATCAATCCCACAACAACAGCAAAGGACCTTGTGAAGATGCTGGAGGAAACAGGTACAAAATTATCTATATCCACAGTAAAACATGTTATATATCGACATAACCTGAAAGGCCGCTCAGCAAGGAACAAGCCACTGCTCCACAACCGCCATAAAAAAAACCAGACTACGGTTTGCAACTGCACATGGGGACAAAGATCGTACTTTTTGGAGAAATGTCCTCTGGTCTGATGAAACAAAAATAAAACTGTTTGGCCAAAATGACCATCGTTATGTTTGGAGGAAAAAGGGGTTGCTTGCAAGCCGAAGAACACCATCCCAACCGTGAAGCACGGGGGTGGCAGCATCATGCTGTGGGGGTGCTTTGCTGCAGAAGGGACTGGTGCACTTCACAACATAGATGGCATTATGAGGAAGGACAATTATGTGGATATATTGAAGCAACATCTCAAGACATCAGTCAGGAAGTTAAAACTTGGTCACAAATGGGTCTTCCAAATGGACAATGACCGCAAGCATACTTCCAAAGTTGTGGCAAAATGGCTTAAGGAAAACAAAGTCAAGGTATTAGCCATCACAAAGCCCTGACCTCAATCCTATAGAAAAGTTGTGGGCAGAACTGAAAAAGCGTGTGCGAGCAAGGAGGCCTACAAACCTGATTCAGTTACACCAGCTCTGTCAGGAGGAATGGGCCAAAATTCACCCAATTTATTGTGGGAAAGCTTGTGGAAGGCTACCCGAAACGTTTGACCCAAGTTAAACAATTTAAAGGCAATGTTACCAAATACCAATTGAGTGTATGTAAACTTCTGACCCACTGGGAATGTGATGAAAGAAATAAAAGTGTCACGATCGTTAGACGGAGTAGACCAATGCGCAGCGTTAGTTGCAAACATACTTAATGTTTATTATCTATAGTGATAATATAAACAACAAAACAACAAACGAAACGTGCAGTCCTACGGTTAACACAGAAACAAACCAAACGGAAACAAGATCCCACAAACACTAAGGGAAACAGACTGTTTAAATGTGGTTCCCAATCAGAGACAACCAGCAACAGCTGACACTCGTTGCCTCTGATTGGGAGCCACTCTGGCCAACATAGAAATACACAAACTAGAACTCCCACACAGAACATAAACACATAGAATCTACACACCCTGGCTCAACATATAGAGTCCCCAGAGCCAGGGTGTGACAGTACCCCCCCCCAAAGGCGCGGACTGCGACCGCGCCTCAACAAAACCCAAACAGGGGAGGGCTGGGTGGGCATTCCTCCTCGGAGGCGGTTCCGGCTCCGGGCTTGACCACCACCCTTCAATAATCCCCCCGTAGCGCCCCTGGTCCGGTCTGGCCCCGCTGGCTGGAGCTGGACTGGACATCGAAGGAGCGGATTGCTTAAGCTCCGTAGTGGAGCAGCTGACCGGTACCTGATCAGGCACCGGTGACCCAGGCACGGGTTGTGCCGGACTGACGACGCGCACCCCTGGCTTGGTGCGTGGAGCAGCAACGGGCCGGACCGGGCTGACGATGCGCACCCCTGGCTTGGTGCGTGGAGCAGGAACGGACCGGACCGGGCTGACGATGCGCACCCCTGGCTTGGTGCGTGGAGCAGCAACGGGCCGGACCGGGCTGACGAAACGCACCCCTGGCTTGGTGCGTGGAGCAGGAACGGACCGGACCGGGCTGACGATGCGCACCCCTGGTTTGGTGCGTGGAGCAGCAATGGGCCGGACCGGGCTGACAACTTGCACCCCTGGCTTGGTGCGAGTGGCAGGAACAGGCCGGGCCGGGCTGGCGACGCGCACCGTAGGCTTGGTGCGAGGAGCAGGAACAGGCCGGGCCGGGCTGGTGACGCGCACCGTAGGCTTGGTGCGAGTGGCAGGAACAGGCCGGGCCGGGCTGGCGACGCGCACCGTAGGCTTGGTGCGAGGGGCAGGAACAGGCCGGGCCGGGCTGGCGACGCACACCGTAGGCTTGGTGCGAGGAGCAGGAACAGGCCTTACCGGGCTGGCGACGCGCACCGTAGGCTTGGTGCGAGTGGCAGGAACAGGCCGGGCCGGGCTGGCGACGCACACTGTAGGCTTGGTGCGAGTGGCAGGAACAGGCCAGGCCGGGCTGGCGACGCGCACCGTACACTTGGAGCGAGGGGCAGGAACAGGCCGGGCCGGGCTGGCGACGCGCACCGTACACTTGGTGTGAGGGGCAGGAACAGGCCGGGCCGGGCTGGCGACGCGCACCGTACACTTGGTGCGAGGGGCAGGAACAGGCCGGACCGTACTGGGAACACACACCACTGGCCTTAAACGGGGATCAGGAACGGGCCGGACCGGGCTGGCAATACACCTCAATACCTCTCGCCGTGCCTCTACATCTTCCTTCCCTCTTCTCACCAATGGCTCCCGTAACCTGGTGGCCTTCTGAATTCGCCCCTTATCTGCCTCCAGCAGCCTCGTCGTCCATGCCATGTGCCCCCCCCTAAAAAAATGTGGGGTTGCATCTTGTCCGTCCGACGACGACACTGTTGACGCCGTTGCTCCTCTCTCCGTCGCGCCTCTACCGTCTCACTCCATGGACGGCGATCCATCCCGGCCAGGATTTCCTCCCAGGTCCAGGACCCCTGCCCGTCCATTAACTGCTCCCACGTCCAGGCTGCCAGCTCCTGGACACGCTGCTTGGTCCTGGTATGGTGGGATCTTCTGTCACGATCGTTAGACGGAGTAGACCAATGCGCAGCGTTAGTTGCAAACATACTTAATGTTTATTATCTATAGTGATAATATAAACAACAAAACAACAAACGAAACGTGCAGTCCTACAGTTAACACAGAAACAAACCAAACGGAAACAAGATCCCACAAACACTAAGGGAAACAGACTGTTTAAATATGGCTCCCAATCAGAGACAACCAGCAACAGCTGACACTCGTTGCCTCTGATTGGGAGCCACTCTGGCCAACATAGAAATACACAAACTAGAACTCCCACACAGAACATAAACACATAGAATCTACACACCCTGGCTCAACATATAGAGTCCCCAGAGCCAGGGTGTGACACAAAGCTGAAATAAATCACTCTCTCTACTATTATTTTGACATTTCACATTCTTAAAATAAAGTGGTGATCCTAACTGACATAAGACAGGGAATTTTCTACTAGGATTAAATGTCAGGAATTGTGAAAAACTGAGTTTAAATATATTTGTCTAAGGTGTATGTAAACTTCCGACTTCAACTGTATGTGTTTCTCCTGTTTATGTGATGCTGATGCTGACATGTCATACTCTTTTTGTCCAGACAGCATCAGATACATGGGTTTCATATAGTAAGACAGAGGGGCGCTGTTTAGCTCGCTCGGATGGTTTCTCTGGTGAGATTGTTTCAGCCACTTGCGAATTGAAGGAAAGTTGCACTGTTCGAATGCTGGAGTTATTTTGGAAGAATGTGCGACGGTAACCTACTTTTTGAAGTAATTTGTTTGAAATCCATGATCTCGCCATCCCGGTTGACAACTCCGTTGTGTCCTCCTCCCAGAGTGCAAAGAGCCTTGGCGTGACCCTGGACAACACCCTGTCGTTCTCCGCTAACATCAAGGCGGTGACCCGATCCTGTAGGTTCATGCTCTACAACATTCGGAGAGTACGACCCTACCTTACACAGGAAGCGGCACAGGTCCTAATCCAGTCATCTCCCGTCTGGACTACTGCAACTCACTGTTGGCTGGGCTCCCTGTCTGTGCCATTAAACCCCTACAACTCATCCAGAACGCCGCAGCCCGCCTGGTGTTCAACCTTCCCAAGTTCTCTCACGTCACCCCGCTCCTCCTACACACTCCACTGGCTTCCAGTTGAAGCTCGCATCTGCTACAAGACCATGGTGCTTGCCTACGGAGCTGTGAGGGGAACGGCACCTCCGTACCTTCAGGCTCTGATCAGTCCCTACACCCAACGAGGGCATTGCGTTCATCCACGTCTGGCCTGCTGGATCCCCTACCTCTATGGAAGCACAGTTCCCGCTCAGCCCAGTCAAAACTGTTCGCTGCTCTGGCACCCCAATGGTGGAACAAGCTCCCTCACGACGCCAGGACAGCGGAGTCACTCACCACCTTCCGGAGACACTTGAAACCCCACCTCTTTAAGGAATACCTGGGATAGGATAAAGTAATCCTTCTACCCCCCCTTACCCCATCCCAAAAAATAAATACAAAAACAAACAGAAATAAACATTTTAAAAAAATAATAATTGTAAAGTGGTTGTCCCACTGGCTATAAGGTGAATGCACCAATTTGTAAGTCGCTCTGGATAAGAGAGTCTGCTAAATGACGAAAATGTAAATGTAAAATCAGATAAACATCATGACTGGTTGTGTTCATGGCAAATCAATAGGTAATACATTTTTACAGCTAAATTACGTCTTTACTGTAAAACCCATTAAAAAATGGGAGGGGTGGTGGGGGGGCTCAGACAGGCCTCTGCCTGGGGCCGCCAAATCACTAAATCTGCCCCTGGTTGTGTGAGAGCAACCATTTTGTGACCCTGCGGTTTTGAAGAAGTGTTTGGGGTGTGGTTGGATTGCGGCTAGATGGTATACAGCCTGGGTTTTATAGCAAATACTTAATTTATCTGTAAAAATGTATTACCTTTGCATGTTTTGAGTTAGTTTTCAGTTGGTTGTGTTTGGAGTAAAGTATTTTCTATGGGCGTATCATTGTTAGGCACGCAATACCTTGCTGGGTGGAGTATACACCCACTATTAAGTGCTGATACATGACTCAGTAAGTAGGCCACTGGGCCCTATAGGCAATGCTAAAGAATGTGAAAGCAGAGAATTGGCTGGGTTCTTTGCCTGACAGAATATTACAGAGAATGGCCCCCAGTCATTGGTCGGGCTGACGACCGGATGGAGGGGTGTGTTGAGCCCAGCAGGATGCAATCTGTTTCCTGCTTAAACAGATGGACCTACTGTACCCCAGGGGCGGACATAGTGATTTAGAGGCCCCAAGCAGAAGCCAGCCTGAGGCGTGGGTTTTTTAGTAAAGACATAATTATATTGTAAAAATGTATTACATTTTAATGGGCTATGAACACAACCAGTCATGATGTTTTCATCTGATTGTCAAATAAATCACTTCAAAAAGTAGGTTACCTTCGCACATTCTTCCAAAAATAATTCCAGCATTCGAACGGTGCACTTCACACCCGCCAACTTTCCATCAATTCACAAGTGGCTGAAGCAATCAGAGAAAGCATCCGAGCGAGCTAAACAGCGCCCCTCTGTCTTACTACATGAAGCCCATGTATCTGATGCTGTCTGGCCAAAAAGAGTATGGCATGCCAGCATCAGCATCAGATCAACATGGGCTACACATACTGTATATGTCATCTGCCTCCACGATGATGGCAGTATAATCAGCAGCACCTGTCTTTTTACTAAATACATGTGTATTGTATCCCCCCTACAGTCTATGGTCCCGGGGCTGGGGTTCTACGAAGCTAGCCTTGTGCAGAACCAGGCTTCCCTACTACGGGTAAGGCTGGGGAAGTTCATGGCAGAAAAATAGCTAAATAGGGTGGAGACCCGGCAGCACTTTGCACAATTGCCAATGCTTTGCCAAGCATCGCAGGTATGCAGACAAACTTCTCAATCGAATGTGTAGAATAAATAGCCATTGCAGAAATACAGCAGAGATCAGTGAGCCTAGCACTGCAAGATTACCATAGACATACAGTGGGGGGGAAAAGTATTTAGTCAGCCACCAATTGTGCATGTTCTCCCACTTAAAAAGATGAGAGAGGCCTGTAATTTTCATCATAGGTACACGTCAACTATTACAGACAAAATGAGGGAAAAAAATCCAGAAAATCACATTGTAGGATTTTTTATGAATTTATTTGCAAATTATGGTGGAAAATAAGTATTTGGTCAATAACAAATGTTTCTCAATACTTTGTTATATACCCTTTGTTGGCAATGACACAGGTCAAACGTTTTCTGTAAGTCTTCACAAGGTTTTCACACACTGTTGCTGGTATTTTGGCCCATTCCTCCATGCAGATCTCCTCTAGAGCAGTGATGTTTTGGGGCTGTCGCTGGGCAACACAGACTTTCAACTCCCTCCAAAGATTTTCTATGGGGTTGAGATCTGGAGACTGGCTAGGCCACTCCAGGACCTTGAAATGCTTCTTACGAAGCCACTCCTTCGTTGCCCGGGCGGTGTGTTTGGGATCATTGTCATGCTGAAAGACCCAGCCACGTTTCATCTTCAATGCCCTTGCTGATGGAAGGAGGTTTTCACTAAAAATCTCACGATACATGGCCCCATTCATTCTTTCCTTTACACGGATCAGTCGTCCTGGTCCCTTTGCAGAAAAAAAGCCCCAAAGCATGATGTTTCCACCCCCATGCTTCACAGTAGGTATGGTGTTCTTTGGATGCAACTCAGCATTCTTTGTCCTCCAAACACGACGAGTTGAGTTTTTACCAAAAAGTTCTATTTTGGTTTCATCTGACCATATGACATTCTCCCAATCCTCTTCTGGATCCTCCAAATGCACTCTAGCAAACTTCAGACGGGCATGGACATGTACTGGCTTAAGCAGGGGGACACGTCTGGCACTGCAGGATTTGAGTCCCTGGCGGCGTAGTGTGTTACTGATGGTAGGCTTTGTTACTTTGGTCCCAGCTCTCTGCAGGTCATTCACTAGGTCCCCCCGTGTGGTTCTGGGATTTTTGCTCACCGTTCTTGTGATCATTTTGACCCCACGGGGTGAGATCTTGCGTGGAGCCCCAGATCGAGGGAGATTATCAGTGGTCTTGTATGTCTTCCATTTCCTAATAATTGCTCCCACAGTTGATTTCTTCAAACCAAGCTGCTTACCTATTGCAGATTCAGTCTTCCCAGCCTGGTGCAGGTCTACAATTTTGTTTCTGGTGTCCTTTGACAGCTCTTTGGTCTTGGCCATAGTGGAGTTTGGAGTGTGACTGTTTGAGGTTGTGGACAGGTGTCTTTTATACTGATAACAAGTTCAAACAGGTGCCATTAATACAGGTAACGAGTGGAGGACAGAGGAGCCTCTTATAGAAGAAGTTACAGGTCTGTGAGAGCCAGAAATCTTGCTTGTTTGTAGGTGACCAAAAACTTATTTTCCACCATAATTTGCAAATAAATTCATTAAAAATCCTACAATGTGATTTTCTGGGGAAAAAATTCTCATTTTGTCTGTAATAGTTGACGTGTACCTATGATGAAAATTACAGGCCTCTCTCATCTTTTTAAGTCGGAGAACTTGCACAATTGGTGGCTGACTAAATACTTTTTTCCCCCACTGTAGACATGCCAGTATAGTCTTGTCAAGACAGGACCATAGAATGCCATGGTGGTCAAAGAAAGCCCTCTTCTACAGCAGTAATCCACTATCAGACTTCTAGTTGGACAACCTGCCAATTACAGTAATTGATTAATTAATCATTTATTAATTTATTTCAGAGAAGTAATGCTGTTGATGTAAACTCCTAGGCTAATAGATGCTGGTAACACATTTAGCCTTACTGATGCTACGTACTCTGTAGTGGTGGAAAAAGTACCCAATATCATACTTGAGTAAAAGTAAAGATACCTTAATAGAAAATGACTCAAGTAAAAGTGAAAGTCACCCAGTAAAATACAACTCGAGTAAAAGTATATGAAGTACTTGGTTTTAAATATACGTAAGTATCAAAAGTAAATGTAATTACTAAAATATACTTAAGTATCAAAAGTAAAAGTATAAATCATTTCAATTCTTATATTAAGCAAACCAAATGGTACGATTTTTTAAATTAATTTTTTATTTACGGATAGTCAGGGGCACACCAACACTCAGACATAATTTACAAACCAAGCATTTGTGTTTGGTGAGTCCGACAGATCAGAGGCAGTAGGGATGACCAGGGATGTTCTCTTGATAAATTAGACAATTTTCCTGTCCTGCTAAGCAATAAAAATGGAATGAGTAAAAATGGAAAATGTATCGAGTAAAAAGTACATTCTTTTCTTCAGGAATGTAGCGAAGTAAAACATGAGTAAATAGTAAAATAAAGTACAGATACCTAAAAAAAACTACTTAAGTAGTACTTTAAAGTATTTTTACTTAAGTACTTTACACCACTGTCTATAAGAGAGCACATTTGGCAATACAAATATACATTTGTCTTATGGAAAATAAACATTTCATATCATTGGGATTGGTGCGGTGGACACAGTTTGATTGACACTGACGTCGTCCAATAAAAATACGAAGTTTCCCCTTAGACAACCAATAGGAACGGTGCATCGTGAACAGGGTGGGAACAACTCTGAGAGCTAGCTCTGAGGGAAGCTAGCTAGCTGTTTCCAAAAAGCCATATGATAACAGCCAGCAAGCCAAGTTGTGAAAGGTTATCTCAGCAAGCTAGGGTTTTTTGGGGTCCTAGCTAGCCACCATCCATCTCCACGGGCGTTTCAAATACCCCTTTTTCGGTATAATATGGTAATTTCATCAAGCGAAAAAGGACAGGTACGGCCGATCAGCTACTAAGTTCGCAGGTAAGAAGACCAGATGGATCTGTGATGTTCATTATTGCCAGCGTTTTAATTAGCTTTGCCAACTAGCCTGTTATGGTCTAACGGTAGCTGGCTGTGTAGCTAGATAGGTATGTTAGCTACAAACTCTGACCTCAAATCTGGAATAGAGGCACAGCCTGACAATAAAATACACTCCTTATTTAACGTTGTAGCTAAACGCTGAGAAATAGCATCTCGTTTAGCTACACATCAACGCTTACTTCACAAGCTAACTAACTGGCTAGATTGCTAACGTTAGTGTTAGCCATCTAGCTAGCTCGTCGAGCCAGGGTACCGACGGGTTAGCTTGGCTGGCTTTGATTGTTGCTGTCTCACGGATTCAGTTTCATGCAATACCCTCAGTTAGAAAACAATTAAATGATTATTGGTCAGAACCCGTCGTAATTGGGGCCCGTCGTCTTACATTTTGTCAAGGCATTTTAAACTTGGAATGCTTGCTTAGTTAACCAGCCAATTTACTGCATAACTAGTTAACTAGCTAGGCGACTTTTTTTGTAAAATGTCCCAAGCCATTTGCCACTCAATCACGGATCACCGGGTGCCCCTATCAAGAGCTTCTTAGCTAACTGATCTTTCACTCATGACTCTGTGGAAAAGCATTGATTGTCATCTGGACCTTGTCATGTTTTCCTAACGACCTAGCTAGTTAAGTTATTATTATTATTATTATTATTATTATTATTATTATTATTATTATTATTATTATTATTAACCCCACCAAGCTGGGTTAGCTTTACTGTCTGGCACGTTACCTGTGTTTACCTGTTTAACCTCTAGCCAACCAACATGTTATCAAGCTTATCTTTTGACAAAACGGGTTGGATCAAAGACATTGTTTTAATGCAGAAGTCATCATTCAAATAGTTACGTCTGTATCTGTGAGCGGAAACAACAGACAGAATGAGATGCAGTCTGTTAACGTTACTGCATCACTGTGACTGCCCATCACAATATCATAAATGGGTTATGTTCCATGTTTGGCTTGTCAGAAGGAAATCCTGGACTAAAACATTATGTGTTACATGCTCATAGTGAATATGCAGGGTGCAAATGCCAAGCATCTATTGTCCTTGTCACCGTAAGAGAAATCCGAGCATCTGCGCCTGCAATTTAACGTCACTATCAGAAACCGCTATCGTTGAGGGGGTTCGATTAATCTCGCCCGGGCGCCCGTTCTTCCGTGTTTTGCTTCGGCTGAAAGTTGATTGCATTAGATTTGGAACTGGGCTGCCTCCCGGGCGTGAGCTAGGTTCCCCGTTCAAAGCCCACGGCGAAGTCGGCTCAAAACCAAAATTGTGTAATTAAGCACGTGTAGTAATTAGTAGGATTCTGGGTTTTCCCATGCAAATAGGGATTGCTTTCAATAAAAACGCTTTATCAGAAAATTCTAACAATTATTTTAATAGAAAACATATGTTGTATGTGTCTGAACGATGCACCATGCTGCCTTGTTGACAACATGACCAAACGGCACAGATCACTGTTCTATTTGAGAAGGGCTTTCGCCCTTTTGACGTGACGGGCCTATGCCCGGTGCCCTGCGGCTCAGCATAATCGAATCCGCTCAGGGTCCTGTCCTGCGACAGCACTGTGAACGGCGGCACATTGAAGCATATGATTGGTCTGGTTATGTAAGGGATCAAGGGGATTGGATGCGCGTTTTTAAAGAAACGCCCCTCAAGATTAGTGTCGGAGCTCGATGGAGAGGGGACGCGGCAGCGCTGTGTTATGAACAATGTTGTCAACCAAATGAGGTTGCTGTTACTCTCGTCCCTATTACAGAATGCAGCCTTTTGACAGCGTAAAGTCGATTTAATCCTCACATGTATTAGTCCCCTCGTTTGGTGATTGGCATTTAGGCTGGGACAACGAAAAGGCACTAGGCTGACCTACAGTGTAGTATGTTTTAGCAGGTAAGTTTGGTAAAGTGGACAGATTTTTTTATTTTTTTTTAACTATCAAAATACATTTATCAAACACTGGGAACCCAGAAGTGTAATTTGACATTTTAGTATTGTGGAGATGGTAGGGGGGACTCACAACTCATAAACATAATATTATGTATATGTAGAGTAAGATGATGACAGGGCTCTTCAACTAGTAGGAATAAACCACCTGAATAATGATTTTCATTAGATTTTTCTTTAAGGTTGGGTGATTTTGAGAAATGTAATTGTTATAACAAGAACATTTTCAAACACCCGGCACTTGGGAAACAGGTCAGGGGTCAGCAGGATTTTCTTCCAGCCCTATTTTTTTTAAAGAGAGTTCACCTAAAAATACAAAATGTTTGTGACCTCTTGTGATGGTTGTGAGGTTGCTTTGGGCCCCTCAATTCAGCCATTTCCAACACCAGGTGCTCTCGGGAGGCCAACTGGGCGAGAGGGGTTTGACCTTTTGCTTTGGCCATCTGCTTGTGGAGAATCAAAGCATGTACTGTAGCAATGTCCGCAAAGTGGTAAAAAAAAAAGAGTCTTATACCACTTCCTGGTCTTGTGGAGGACCTTGTAGTAGCCTATCAGATAGGTCGACACCCCCCACGCTGGCATTGCAGTCCTTCACAGAAACAGGAATGGGGACATTCTTCCTTTTTCACCCTCCTTGAGACATGGTTGTTATTGAATGCCTTATGCTGCAAGGTTACTTCCCTAGTGTCCTTCCATTTCACAACAAGCAGCTTGTTAGTCCTGATGCAACATATTGTCCCCCTCGCCGCTGTCTTGGTCATGTGGTTTACCTTGGTCTTGGGGAAACCCATTCTGATAGGATGAATGGTGCCACAAGCCCCTATTGTATTTTTCGAGAGGTCTATGAAAAGTGGATGTAGAACCATCAGACGGGGTGATTGACACAGCAGTGGGGATGAAGACCAGTCATCATCCAAATCCTCTGCATCCTCCACTCTGTGGTGAATAAAATAAAGGGATATATTGTTGTAAGACACACAGAATTACAGTTGACTAAATTTACAAAACGACATTACTGTAAAGTAAAAACACCAAGCCTAAACTTTATCTGTACAGTGATGCTGGCATTAAGATTGCACTCAATGAATGAGCTGCATAAGACCATAAGTAAACAGGAAAACGCTCATCCAGAGGCAGCGCTCCTAGTGGCCGGGGACTTTAATGCAGGGAAACTTTAAATCTGTTCTACCTAATTTCTACCAGCATGTTAAATGTGCAACCAGAGGAAAAAAAACTCTAGATCACCTTTACTCCACACACAGAGACGCATACAAAGCTCTCCCTCGCCCTCCATTTGGCAAATCTGACCATAACTCTATCCTCCTGATTCCTGCTTATAAGCAAAAACTAAAGCATGAAGCACCAGTGACTCAGTTAATAAAAAAGTGGTCAGATGATGCAGATGCTAAACTACAGGACTGTTTTGCTAGCACAGACTGGAATATGTTCCAGGGATTCTTCAAATAGCATTGAGGAGTACACCACATCAGTCACTGGCTTCATCAATAAGTGCATCGATGACGTCGTCCCATTAGTGACTGTACGTACACACCCCAACCAGAAGCCATGGATTACAGGCAACATCCGCACTGAGCTAAAGGGTAGCGCTGCCGCTTTCAAGGAGCGGGACTCTAACCCGGACACTTATAAGAAATCCCGCTATGCCCTCCGACGAACCATCAAACAGGCAAAGAGTCAATACCGGACTAAGATTTAATCGTACTACACCGGCTCTGACACTCGTCAGATGTGGCAGGGCTTGAAAACTACTACAGACTACAAAAGGAAGCACAGGCGCGAGCTGCCCAGTGACACAAGCCTACCAGACGAGCTAAATCACTTCTATGCTCGCTTCGAGGGAAGCAACACTGAAGCATGCATTAGAGCACCAGCTGTTCCGGATGACTATGGGATCACTCTCTGTAGCCGATGTGAGTAAGACTTTTAAGCAGGTCAACATTCACAAGGCCGCAGGGCCAGACGGATTACCAGGACGTGTACTCCGAGCATGTGCTGACCAACTGGCAAGTGTCTTCACTGACATTTTCAACATGTCCCTGACTGAGTCTGTAATACCAACATGTTTCAAGCAGACCACCATAGTCCCTGTGCTCAAGGACACTAAGATAACCTGCCTAAATGACTACCGACCCGTAGCACTCACGTCTGTAGCCATGAAGTGCTTTGAAAGGCTGTTCATGGCTCACATCATCACCATTATCCCAGAAACCCTAGACCCACTCCAATTTGCATACCGCCCCAACAGATCCACAGATGATGCAATCTCTATTGCACTCCACACTGCCCTTTCCCACCTGGACAAAAGGAAAACCTACTTGAGAATGCTATTCATTGACTACAGCTCAGCGTTCAACACCATAGTGCCTTCAAAGCTCATCACTAAGCTAAGGATCCTGGGACTAAACACCTCCCTCTGCAACTGGATCCTGGACTTCCTGACGGGCCGCCCCCAGGTGGTAAGGGTAGGTAACAGACCATCTGCCACACTGATCCTCAACACGGGGGCCCCTCAGGGGTGCGTGCTCTGTCCCCTCCAGTACTCCCTGTTCACTCATGACTGCATGGCCAGGCACGACTCCAACATCATCATTAAGTTTGCTGACGACACAACAGTGGTAGGCCTGATCACCTGACAACGATGAGACAGCCTATAGGGAGGAGGTCAGAGACCTGGCCGTGTGGTGCCAGGATAACAACCTCTCCCTCAACGTGACCAAGACAAAGGAGATGATTGTGGACTACAGGAAAAAAAAAGAAGAGGACTGAGCACGCCCCCATTCTCATCTACGGGGCTGTAGTGGAACAGGTTGAGAGCTTCAAGTTCCTTGGTGTCCACATCACCAACAAACTATCATGGTCCAAACACACCAAGATAGTCGTGAAGAGGGCACGACAAAGCCTATTCCCCCTCAGGAGACTGAAAAGATTTTGCATGGGTCCTCAGATCCTCAAAAAGTTATACAGCTGCACCATCAAGTCCTGTGTAGCTCAGTTGATAGAGCATGGCGTTTGCAAGCCAGGGTTGTGGGTTCGATTCCCACGGGAGGCCAGTATGAAAAATGTATGCACTCACTAACTGTAAGTCGCTCTGGATAAGAGCGTCTGCTAAATGACTAAATCGAGAGCATCCTGACTGGTTGCATCACCGCCTGGTATGGCAACTGCTCGGCCTCCGACCGCAAGGCACTACAGAGGGTAGTGTGTACGGCCAGGTACATCACTGGGGCCAAGCTTCCTGCCATCCAGGACCTCTATACCAGGCGGTGTCAGAGGAAGGCCCTCAAAATTGTCAAAGACTCCAGCCACCCTAGTCATAGACTGTTCTCTCTGCTACCGCACAGCAAGCGGTACCGGAGCGCCAAGCCTAGGTCCAAAAGGCTTCTCAACAGCTTCTACCCCCAAGCCATAAGACTCCTGAACAGCTAATCATTGCTACCTCGACTATTTGCACTGCCCCCCCCACCCCCTGCTATCTTTTTACGTTGCTGCTACTCTGTCTATTATTTATGCATAGTCACTTTAACTCTACCCACATGTACATATTACCTCAACTAGCCGGTGCCCCCGCACATTGACTCTGCACCGGTACCCCCCTGTATATATAGCCTCCCTACTGTCACTTTATTTTACTGCTGCTCTTTTTCGTTATTTGCTTCTTTTTTTTTAATTTTACTTAACACTTAGAAGAAAAAAAAAAAAAAAAAAAAAAAAAAAAAATATATATATATATATATATATATATATATATATACACACACACACACACACACACACACACACACACACACAGTGGGGAAAAAGTATTTAGTCAGCCACCAATTGTGCAAGTTCTCCCACTTAAAAAGATGAGAGAGGCCTGTAATTTTCATCATAGGTACACGTCAACTATGACAGACAAATTGAGAAAAAGAAATCCAGAAAATCACATTGTATGATTTTTAATGAATTTATTTGCAAATTATGGTGGAAAATAAGTATTTGGTCAATAACAAAAGTTTCTCAATACTTTGTTATATACCCTTTGTTGGCAATGACACAGGTCAAACGTTTTCTGTAAGTCTTCACAAGGTTTTCACACACTGTTGCTGGTATTTTGGCCCATTCCTCCATGCAGATCTCCTCTAGAGCAGTGATGTTTTGGGGCTGTCGCTGGGCAACACGGACTTTCAACTCCCTCCAAAGATTATCTATGGGGTTGAGATCTGGAGACTGGCTAGGCCACGTTTCGCTGGGTCTTTCAGCATGACAATGATCCCAAACACACTGCCCAGGCAACGAAGGAGTGGCTTCGTAAGAAGCATTTCAAGGTCCTGGAGTGGCCTAGCCAGTCTCCCGATCTCAACCCCATAGAAAATCTTTGGAGGGAGTTGAAAGTCCGTGTTGCCCAGCGACAGCCCCAAAACATCACTGCTCTAGAGGAGATCTGCATGGAGGAATAGGCCAAAATTGGGCCAGCAACAGTGTGTGAAAACCTTGTGAAGACTTATAGAAAACGTTTGACCTGTGTCATTGCCAACAAAGGGTATATAACAAAGTATTGAGAAACTTTTGTTATTGACCAAATACTTATTTTCCACCATAATTTGCAAATAAATTCATTAAAAATCATACAATGTGATTTTTCAGGATTTTTTTTTCTCATTTTGTCTGTCATAGTTGACGTGTACCTTTGATGAAAATTACAGGCCTCTCTCATCTTTTTAAGTGGGAGAACTTGCACAATTGGTGGCTGACTAAATACTTTTTTTCCCCACTGTATATATATTAGTGTAACAGTCAAAAGTTTGGACACCTACTCATTCAAAGGTTTTTCAATATTCCTACATTTTTTTTACATTGTAGAATAATAGTGAAGACATCAAAACGATTTGCTGCAGGAGGGACTGGTGCACTTCATAAAATAGATTGCATCATGAGGAAGGAAAATTATGTGGATATATTGAAGCAACATCTTAAGACATCAGTCAGGAAATTAAAGCTTGGTCGCAAATGGGTCTTCCAAATGGACAATGACCCCAAGCATACTTCCAAAGTTGTGGCAAAATGGCTTAAGGACAACAAAGTCAAGGTATTGGAGTGGCCATCACAAAGCCCTGACCTCAATTCTATAGAAAATGTGTGGGCAGAACTGAAAAAGCGTGTGCAAGCAAGGAGCCCTACAAACCTGACTCAGTTACACCAGCTCTGTCAGGAGGAATGGGCCAAAATTCACCCAATTTATTGTGGGAAGCTTGTGGAAGGTTACCCAAAACGTTTGACCCAAGTTTAACAATTTAAAGGCAATGCTACCAAATACTAATTGAGTGTATGTAAACTTCTGACCCACTGGGAATGTGATGAAATAAATAAAAGCTGAAATAAATCATTCTCTCTACTATTATTCTGACATTTCACATTCTTAAAATAAAGTGGTGATCCTAACTGACCTAAGACAGGGAATTTTTATTAGGATTAAATGTCAGGAATTGTGAAAAACTGAGTTTAAATGTATTTGGCTAAGGTGTATGTAAACTTCTGATTTCAACTGTGTATATATGTGTGTGTATATATATATATATATATATGTGTGTGTGTGTGTGTGTGTGTGTGTGTGTGTGTGTGTATATATATATATATATCTGTAATATTAGTTAGTTATTTTAGTTGTGCTACCAGTTATCAACATTATGTTTGAAAAAAGATAAAGCCCAGTAGTTATTCTGTGACTTTAGCTAATACGCTTTATTTTTGCTAACCATGTTAACGTTTCGATACTAAACCTGGTATCTGTATCGAAGTAAGTTCTGGTATGGTGACAACAAGACTACATTGAGTCAGTCGATACGAGGAACAGTCGGTTGTATTTGACAAAAATGTTACTACAAACTATTGCAAACAAAGGCCTGCCTTTACACAGGACTAACAAAGGTACACAGCAAAGGTTTAAGAATTTAAAGTATCGACTGATAGCGACTCAATGTAGTCTGTGGTAGTGTTGTCATAGGTTCAGTCCTCCCTGTCGTCGCCAGTCAACTCCATCGAGAATCTCCGCTATGTAGATTACTGCTATTGTTGGTCTGAAATATAGTATCGTTGACTCTCTCCTTTTTTGAAACTTTTATTTTTTCTTGAACAAGTCATCACTCAAAATATAGGCCTATCTGTTTGTATTTTTAGCATTATGAAGATTACATGCCAGCAGGTGCACTTATCTTATTCCAGCCGGTTTCCTGTAGCTGGATGAAAGCGTCTGCTAGATGACTGAATGGAATGGAAATGTTGAGCGGCTTCACTGCAGGTAGATTGTAAATAATAATAAAGTCCTCCGTTTTCATAGTGGGTCAACCCATTCTGCTCTGCTCAACATGATCTTCTTTTGAGTTCAATATTTCCCTTTCTGTCCTCACTGGAAAAAACATTTTGTGACTGGGTCGCCGTGTGAGAGCGGGGGGGAGGCGTGTGCGGGGCAGGGGGCCTGTTGCAGCTGGGGAAGTGTAGTTTCTGTAATTATTGTCACACTGACAGGCCTCTTCACAGTCTCAAATGTAAGGTTCCTTGGATGGGAAGAGGGAGACTGTATCCCGGTGCGCTGGGAGTCTAGGGGGAGGAAAGAGGGGGAGGGGGAAGCTATAGCTCGCCAGGGGAAGGGGGTCAGGCTATTTATAAAAGGCCATTTCCTTTAAGGCTAAAAGTCACCCCAGTCCATGGAGAGATTTACTGGACTGGCAATAACTGGTCATTGGGAGCCTCTCTAGCCCTGTGGAGAAGAAGGCCTTTCCCTCTCCCAGGCCTCAGCCCCTTCCCCAGGCTCTAGCCTGCTCCCTGAGGTCTACAGTGTACAGCAACAGTCAGCAGCCCTGCCATTCAGTCAAGGGGGGGCCCCTGCTCCACTTCCCAGCCCTCCTCTCCACTTCCCAGCCCTCCTCTCCACTTCCCAGCCCTCCTCTCCACTTCCCAGCCCTCCTCTCCACTTCCCAGCCCTCTCCACTTCCCAGCCCTCCTCTCCACTTCCCAGCCCTCCTCTCCACTTCCCAGCCCTCCTCTCCACTTCCCAGCCCTCCTCTCCACTTCCCAGCCCTCCTCTCCACTTCCCAGCCCTCCTCTCCAGAGCCTCTTGGTGGAGTGCAGTGACGTGGCCTCATTTACTAAATGTGTGTCTCATTCACAAGCCCTGCATCCTGCCTCGCGCCGCACAGCTCTGCCTAGAGGGCAAGGCTAGCTAGCATTAGCCACTTTGTACAGACTAGATTTGAGCTGAAACAGTATCAAAAGCAGTCCAGACAAAGTGGTGACTAGCCTAACGGGTGGCAGGTAGAGTCCTGGTTGGATTTCTGGAGCCAAAAATGTCACTGTGCCCTTGAGCAAGGCACTTTACCCCAATAGGATAATAAAAATGACGGCCTCATTGGCTAAGTGTACATTTCTACTCTGTATTGCATGAGCACAGCGTTAGCACAGTATACATGATCTCAATTTGAGCTCCAAGACGGCGACAATTTATAAAAGTGAAAAAATAGATTGCTCTGATTTTTATAGGCTTGCCGTAGTTTTAAGAACTCCGTAGCTTGTTCTCAAACGATGACGTCATATCTGAATTCCTCCGTCTTTATGCACCTTCGCCATTGCTACAGTTGCACCTTGACCCCTGACCCCACTCCCTGCGAGTGTCTCTGGGAGATGGGATATACAATAAAAACATTTATAAAATGACTAATATAAGCACCCCCAAATAATACAAATATGAATTATTAGCATCGAGTCTTCTTGGGTATGACGCTACAAGCTTGGCACACCTGTATTTGGAGAGTTTCTCCCATTCTTCTAAGCAGATCCTTTCAAGCTCTGTCAGGTTGGATGGGGAGCGTTGCTGCACAGCTATTTTCAGGTCTCTACAGAGATGTTCGATCGGGTTGAAGTCCGGGCTCTGGCTGGGCCACTCAAGGACATTCAGAGACTTGTCCTGATGCCACTCCTGCGTTTTCTTGGCTGTGTGCTGAGTGTCGTGGTGAACCTTCGCCCCCAGTCCAGTCTGAGGTTGCCTTTTGGCAAACTCCAAGCGGGCTGTCATGTACCTTCTACCGTAAAGTCCTGATTGTTGGAGTGCTGCAGAGATGGTTGTCCTTCTAGAAGGTTCTCCCATCTCCACAGAGGAAATCTGGAGCTCTGTCAAAGTGACCATCGAGGTCTTGGTCACCTCCCTGACCAAAGCCCTTCTCCCCCCGATTGATCAGTTTGGCCGGGCGGCCAGCTCTAGGAAGTCTTGGTGGTTCTAAACTTCTTCCATTTAAGAATGATGGAGGCCATTGTGTTCTTGGGGACCTTCAATGGAAACCGGATGCACCGGAGCTCAATTTCGAGTCTCCTAGCAAAGGGTCTGCATACTTATGTAAATAAGCTATGTCGGTTTTAGATTTTATATACATTTGCAAAACATTCTAAAAACCTGTTTTCGCTTTGTCATTATTGGGGTATTGTGTGTAGATTGAGGGAAAATAATTAATCCATTTTAGAATAAGGCTGTAACATAACAAAATGTGGGAAAAGTCAACGGGTCTGAATCGTTTCCGAATGCACTGTATGTCAATAATAATAATATTAGGGACTCATAAAATCTTATTTTTTGCCTGATTTGCTAGATTCCCCCCCCCCCCCCCCCTCCCCAAATTCAGTTTTTTCAGATTTTTGTTTTTCCAGGTTTCTGTTTTTTCACTTTTTTTCAGGTTTTCAAAAAATAAAATAAAATAAATAATGTCCAATTTTGTAGTTTTTCTAATTTCACAACAATGCTTAAACCACATCAAGAGACCACCTTTTGAGGTCTGGGAAAAATAGATATTTAGATTTTTGTGATTAGTTACCCTTTAATGCAAGTGTGCACCAGCCAGAGACCGTTGTTTGGTTAGTGATGTTGCCGTAGCGATCGTGATTGCAAAGTTTGATAAACAAATGGCCACTGGATTGATGCAAATAATCATGATATCATTCTGCCAGGTCGGCCTTTCCATCTCTACCAGAAGAAGGTTATCATTAGCATCATCGCTAACGGCTACACAAAATGTATACATGCGCGTGCAGACAGACAGACAGACAGACAGATTGGGGCATTCCTGTGCCGTTTCAGAAAGTTGCAGGGAAAATACCAATCACTGACGCATTTTGTTAATGTCTTTATTAACTTGGGCAAATGTAATGCATTGTGTGTAATAAGTTGAATACATTTAGTTGATTTCCTACTAGGTTCAATACATTTTTGAATATTGTTGATCTCCGTAATTTCGTCCTCGTTCTCCACAACACCAATTATATAGGGTCCTATAAGATGTGGTTCAGTTTAATCTAATTGTTTCTGCTTTAGCTCCACTTCCTGTAAATTCCTTTTACCAGTCTGTCTAAAGCTCTGGTTACCTCAGAGAGAACACTCACTTTTCTCTGGTAAGATGTGGCTGAAAACTCCCTCTGGTCAAATGATAACTCTGCTCTATTAGGTGGTTCACGTTTTGGACTAAATTGAGTAATGGAGGAAAAAAGAAGCTCACCGCAATCTTACCTCACTTCTCTAATGCACTTGCCAGATCCAATATTGCATAAAGCTGAGCTGCCTTTCACTTCCTCATTTCTGGGTGATGATATGTCTCTCTGGCTGACTGGTTTTACTATGGCTGCTCATGCGTGTGGACACATGTCTCAACACTCATTTAATAACCTGGGGTTGGAACTAAAATGTATTTTCCAATCGTTTCGTTCTGAACAGAACCCACATTTTTGTTTTGTTTTATTCCACTGTCAAAACCAGCAAAATAAAGTTCTGAACTGGTTCGAACCCCAAGTTTATATCATACCTTTCTGTTCCTTTTTTAACCTGTGAAGTCAACAGTTTTTTTCACATTTAGCTCATTAAATGACTTCACTAATCGGTGTGGATAGAGCTGGTTGTTTACATGACTTCACTAATCGGTGTGGATAGAGCAGGCGAGCTGGTTGTTTACATGACTTCACTAATCGGTGTGGATGGAGCAGGCGAGCTGGTTGTTTACATGACTTCACTAATCGGTGTGGATAGAGCAGGCGAGCTGGTTGTTTACATGACTTCACTAATCGGTGTGGATAGAGCAGGCGAGCTGGTTGTTTACATGACTTCACTAATCGGTGTGGATAGAGCAGGCGAGCTGGTTGTTTACATGACTTCACTAATCGGTGTGGATAGAGCAGGCGAGCTGGTTGTTTACATGACTTCACTAATCGGTGTGGATAGAGCAGGCGAGCTGGTTGTTTACATGACTTCACTAATCGGTGTGGATAGAGCAGGCGAGCTGGTTGTTTACATGACTTCACTAATCGGTGTGGATAGAGCAGGCGAGCTGGTTGTTTACATGACTTCACTAATCGGTGTGGATAGAGCAGGCGAGCTGGTTGTTTACATGACTTCACTAATCGGTGTGGATAGCGCAGGCGAGCTGGTTGTTTACATGACTTCACTAATCGGTGTGGATAGAGCAGGCGAGCTGGTTGTTTACATGACTTCACTAATCGGTGTGGATGGAGCAGGCGAGCTGGTTGTTTACATGACTTCACTAATCGGTGTGGATGGAGCAGGCGAGCTGGTTGTTTACATGACTTCACTAATCGGTGTGGATGGAGCAGGCGAGCTGGTTGTTTACATGACTTCACTAATCGGTGTGGATGGAGCAGGCGAGCTGGTTGTTTACATGACTTCACTAATCGGTGTGGATGGAGCAGGCGAGCTGGTTGTTTACATGACTTCACTAATCGGAGTGGATGGAGCAGGCGAGCTGGTTGTTTAAATGACTTCACTAATCGGTGTGGATAGAGCAGGCGAGCTGGTTGTTTACATGACTTCACTAATCGGTGTGGATAGAGCAGGCGAGCTGGTTGTTTACATGACTTCACTAATCGGAGTGGATAGAGCAGGCGAGCTGGTTGTTTACATGACTTCACTAATCGGTGTGGATAGAGCAGGCGAGCTGGTTGTTTGCATGACTTCACTAATCGGTGTGGATGGAGCAGGCGAGCTGGTTGTTTGCATGACTTCACTAATCGGTGTGGATGGAGCAGGCGAGCTGGTTGTTTGCATGACTTCACTAATCGGTGTGGATGGAGCAGGCGAGCTGGTTGTTTGCATGACTTCACTAATCGGTGTGGATGGAGCAGGCGAGCTGGTTGTTTGCATGACTTCACTAATCGGTGTGGATGGAGCAGGCGAGCTGGTTGTTTGCATGACTTCACTAATCGGTGTGGATGGAGCAGGCGAGCTGGTTGTTTGCATGACTTCACTAATCGGTGTGGATGGAGCAGGCGAGCTGGTTGTTTACATGACTTCACTAATCGGTGTGGATGGAGCAGGCGAGCTGGTTGTTTACATGACTTCACTAATCGGTGTGGATGGAGCAGGCGAGCTGGTTGTTTACATGACTTCACTAATCGGAGTGGATGGAGCAGGCGAGCTGGTTGTTTACATGACTTCACTAATCGGTGTGGATAGAGCAGGCGTGCTGGTTGTTTACATGACTTCACTAATCGGTGTGGATAGAGCAGGCGAGCTGGTTGTTTACATGACTTCACTAATCGGTGTGGATAGAGCAGGCGAGCTGGTTGTTTACATGACTTCACTAATCGGTGTGGATAGAGCAGGCGAGCTGGTTGTTTACATGACTTCACTAATCGGTGTGGATAGAGCAGGCGAGCTGGTTGTTTACATGACTTCACTAATCGGTGTGGATAGAGCAGGCGAGCTGGTTGTTTACATGACTTCACTAATCGGTGTGGATAGAGCAGGCGAGCTGGTTGTTTACATGACTTCACTAATCGGTGTGGATAGAGCAGGCGAGCTGGTTGTTTACATGACTTCACTAATCGGTGTGGATAGAGCAGGCGAGCTGGTTGTTTAAATGCGTGATGGATGGACAGTGTAGCCCATGGCGCAAGGGTCGTCAGAATTTTTGCAAGTGGGGAGAGGGGGTTGAGGAGGAGGCTTGACGCGCTGGGCATCTTGTTATGAAATGCATTATATGAATTAGGAACACAGAATTCTATCTAGGTGGAGCGGCCTCTATGGAGGAGCCTTGAATGTCCTTTGAGCTTAGCTAGCTAACGAGCTTGTGTGTGTGCAGAGCGGCACCAGAATTGAAAACACGTCATACCCTTTTGTAGGTACAGGAGCCTCTGCTTCGGAGGGGGGAGGGGCTACAGGAGCCTCTGCTTCGGAGGGGGGAGGGGCTACAGGAGCCTCTGCTTCGGAGGGGGGAGGGGCTACAGGAGCCTCTGCTTCGGAGGGGGGAGGGGCTACAGTAGCCTAAACACGCATAGGCAAATATTTTCAGCTTGCAGGCAGACACTGGAATACGTTTCTGAGTGAGGGGCTTTGCATGCGTGTTTTGTTGTGGGACTAGAAAAAAATGGCTGTAACGTTTAAAAACATTATTAAACGGTTCTCAAGCTTTTAACATAACAGTTCTCGTCCGCAGCAGTATGGATCATTTTCGTTCCGTTTCAGTTCCTTGAAAATGTTATTTTGTTTTCGGTTCTGTTTCCTGAACTGGTTCCAACCCCTGTTAATAACAGAGGAATGAACAGTCATCAATAGGAGATACAGTGGGGGGAAAAAAGTATTTAGTCAGCAACCAATTGTGCAAGTTCTCCCACTTAAAAAGATGAGAGGCCTGTAATTTTCATCATAGGTACACGTCAACTATGACAGACAAATTGAGAAAAAAAAATCCAGAAAATCACATTGTAGGATTTTTAATGAATTAATTAGCAAATTATGGTGGAAAATAAGTATTTGGTCAATAACAAAAGTTTCTCAATACTTTGTTATATACCCTTTGTTGGCAATGACACAGGTCAAACGTTTTCTATAAGTCTTCACAAGGTTTTCACACACTGTTTCTGGTATTTTGGCCCATTCCTCCATGCAGATCTCCTCTAGAGCAGTGATGTTTTGGGGCTGTCGCTGGGCAACACGGACTTTCAACTCCCTCCAAAGATTTTCTATGGGGTTGAGATCGGGAGACTGGCTAGGCCACTCCAGGACCTTGAAATGCTTCTTACGAAGCCACTCCTTCGTTGCCCGGGCAGTGTGTTTGGGATCATTGTCATGCTGAAAGACCCAGCCACGTTTAATCTTCAATGCCCTTGCTGATGGAAGGAGGTTTTCATTCAAAATTTCACGATACATGGCCCCATTCATTCTTTCCTTTACACGGCTCAGTCGTCCTGGTCCCTTTGCAGAAAAACAGCCCCAAAGCATGATGTTTCCACCCCCATGCTTCACAGTAGGTATGGTGTTCTTTGGATGCAACTCAGCATTCTTTGTCCTCCAAACACGATGAGTTGAGTTTTTACCAAAAAGTTCTATTTTGGTTTCATCTGTCCATATGACATTCTCCCAATCCTCTTCTGGATCATCCAAATGCACTCTAGCAAACTTCAGACGGGCCTGGACATGTACTGGCTTTAGCGGGGGGACACGTCTTGCACTGCAGGATTTGAGTCCCTGGCGGCGTAGTGTGTTACTGATGGTAGGCGTTGTTACTTTGGTCCCAGCTCTCTGCAGGTCATTCACTAGGTCCCCCTGTGTGGTTCTGGGATTTTTGCTCACTGTTCTTGTGATCATTTTGACCCCACGGGGTGAGATCTTGCGTGGAGCCCCAGATCGAGGGAGATTATCAGTGGTCTTGTATTTCTTCCATTTCCTAATAATTGCTCCCACAGTTGATTTCTTCAAACCAAGCTGCTTACCTATTGCAGATTCAGTCTTCCCAGCCTGGTGCAGGTCTACAATTTTGTTTCTGGTGTCCTTTGACAGCTCTTTGGTCTTGGCCATAGTGGAGTTTGGAGTGTGACTGTTTGAGGTTGTGGACAGGTGTCTTTTATACTGATAACAAGTTCAAACAGGTGCCATTAATACAGGTAACAAGTGGAGGACAGAGGAGCCTCTTAAAGAAGAAGTTACAGGTCTGTGAGAGCCAGAAATCTTGCTTGTTTGTAGGTGACCAAATACTTATTTTCCACCATAATTTGCAAATAAATTCATAAAAAATCCTACAATGTGATTTTCTGGATTCCTTTTTCTCAGTTTGTCTGTCATAGTTGACGTGTACCTATGATGAAAATGACAGGCCTCATCTTTTTAAGTGGGAGAACTTTCACAATTGGTGGCTGACTAAATACTTTTTTACCCACTGTAAATGTAGGGAACACTCATTAAGAAGAGGTAAATGTAGGGAACACTAATAGAGCTAAATGTAGGGAACACTCATCGATAAGAGCTAAATGTAAGGAACACTAATAGAGGTAAATGTAGGGAACACTAATAGAGGTAAATGTAGGGAACACTAATAGAGGTAAATGTAGGGAACGCTAATAGAGGTAAATGTAGGGAACGCTAATAGAGGTAAATGTAGGGAACGCTAATAGAGGTAAATGTAGGGAACGCTAATAGAGGTAAATGTAGGGAACGCTAATAGAGGTAAATGTAGGGAACGCTAATAGCGGTAAATGTAGGGAACGCTAATAGAGGTAAATGTAGGGAACGCTAATAGAGGTAAATGTAGGGAACGCTAATAGAGGTAAATGTAGGGAACGCTAATAGAGGTAAATGTAGGGAACGCTAATAGAGGTAAATGTAGGGAACGCTAATAGAGGTAAATGTAGGGAACGCTAATAGCGGTAAATGTAGGGAACGCTAATAGAGGTAAATGTAGGGAACGCTAATAGAGGTAAATGTAGGGAACGCTAATAGAGGTAAATGTAGGGAACGCTAATAGAGGTAAATGTAGGGAACGCTAATAGAGGTAAATGTAGGGAACGCTAATAGAGGTAAATGTAGGGAACGCTAATAGAGGTAAATGTAGGGAACGCTAATAGAGGTAAATGTAGGGAACGCTAATAGAGGTAAATGTAGGGAACGCTAATAGAGGTAAATGTAGGGAACGCTAATAGAGGTAAATGTAGGGAACGCTAATAGAGGTAAATGTAGGGAACGCTAATAGAGGTAAATGTAGGGAACGCTAATAGAGGTAAATGTAGGGAACGCTAATAGAGGTAAATGTAGGGAACGCTAATAGAGGTAAATGTAGGGAGGGTGTGTAGCTTGTACATTATCAGCCAGGTCTCCTCGTCTGGCTAGCTAACATGTCCATGTTGACAGAACAACTTGAATCATCCATAGGCAAGTTCATTTTGCATGGCCATATGTAATGCTGTCTGAACTGGTGGGACTGAGTTTCTCTCCTATAATTAGAGATGCACAGTCTGCACTGATTTATCTGGCTGCGTTTGAAACGACACCCTGTGGCCTCTGGTCAAAGGCAGTGCAGTGCATGGTGTATAGGGTGCCATTATAACACATTCTCTGTGTGCAGCGGAAAGTTCTCAACAGTTCATCTTGACTTATCATGCAGAAGACTGAAACAGCAGTGGTTTAACTTCCTCTTTCTGTGTAGGGAAGTTGTCTGTCTGTCTTTCTTTCGTGGTTTTAATTACGTAGTTAGAATGATGTGTCCACTGTTCATGTTGGAGGTCTTTCTATGAAGAGATTTTAATATCGCAACCAAAGTAACTTCCCATATTTCATCTAGTGGTTCTCTAGAGTTTGAGACATATTGTTTTATTTGCTCAAAAGAAAACAAGTGATAGACGACAATACACTTTTTTTTTTTTTTTTTTTGGTGTGGTTGGAAGCCTTATAAAAACTACACCACAAAAAAACAATATACAATGTATAATTACTAAAGTAAAACATGTTTGTTCAAACAGATAATTAAACCTACTAATTATGAATGTATAAATGAATTGATCAGTAATCACAGCATTCAGCTGGTCTAACCTAGCCTACAGCGGTCTAACCTAGCCTACAGCGGTCTAACCTAGCCTACAGCGGTCTAACCTAGCCTACAGCGGTCTAACCTAGCCTACAGCAGTCTAACCTAGCCTACAGCAGTCTAACCTAGCCTACAGCAGTCTAACCTAGCCTACAGCAGTCTAACCTAGCCTACAGCAGTCTAACCTAGCCTACAGCAGTCTAACCTAGCCTACAGCAGTCTAACCTAGCCTACAGCAGTCTAACCTAGCCTACAGCAGTCTATCCTAGCCTACAGCAGTCTAACCTAGCCTACAGCAGTCTAACCTAGCCTACAGCAGTCTAACCTAGCCTACAGCAGTCTAACCTAGCCTACAGCAGTCTAACCAAGCCTACAGCAGTCTAACCTAGCCTACAGCAGTCTAACCTAGCCTACAGCAGTCTAACATTTCATGGTTTAGTGAAGGACAATGTCTTGAAGGTGGTAACAGTTGAAGGGGGAAGACTAGGCTACGCCATGGGAGATGTGGTGGTACATGAAGGGGGAAGACTAGGCTACTCCATGGGAGATGTGGTGGTACATGAAGGGGGAAGACTAGGCTACTCCATGGGAGATGTGGTGGTACATGAAGGGGGAAGACTAGGCTACGCCATGGGAGATGTGGTGGTACATGAAGGGGGAAGACTAGGCTACGCCATGGGAGATGTGGTGGTACATGAAGGGGGAAGACTAGGCTACTCCATGGGAGATGTGGTGGTACATGAAGGGGGAAGACTAGGCTGCGCCATGGGAGATGTGGTGGTACATGAAGGGGGAAGACTAGGCTACGCCATGGGAGATGTGGTGGTACATGAAGGGGGAAGACTAGGCTACGCCATGGGAGATGTGGTGGTACATGAAGGGGGAAGACTAGGCTACGCCATGGGAGATGTGGTGGTACATGAAGGGGGAAGACTAGGCTACGCCATGGGAGATGTGGTGGTACATGAAGGGGGAAGACTAGGCTACGCCATGGGAGATGTGGTGGTACATGAAGGGGGAAGACTAGGCTACGCCATGGGAGATGTGGTGGTACATGAAGGGGGAAGACTAGGCTACGCCATGGGAGATGTGGTGGTACATGAATGGGGAAGACTAGGCTACGCCATGGGAGATGTGGTGGTACATGAAGGGGGAAGACTAGGCTACGCCATGGGAGATGTGGTGGTACATGAAGGGGGAAGACTAGGCTACGCCATGGGAGATGTGGTGGTACATGAAGGGGGAAGACTAGGCTACGCCATGGGAGATGTGGTGGTACATGAAGGGGGAAGACTAGGCTACTCCATGGCAGTTGTGGTGGTACATAACGAGATTAGGCTTCAACGGTTTCACTATTAAGCAGTTAAGACTTAAGAAAACTGATCTCACCAGCACATTGGAGGAGATAGGAGTGCTCCCAGAACAGGAAACAGAGGCCTACAGTTTGTGTGTCAGTGTGCACGTGTACAGGAAGTGTGCACACCTCCAACCTGATTTCTATATGGAAGGAACATTGCCAGGTGTGGTTCTGTGTGAGAGAAATGAAACGTCTGTTTCCTTCTCTCTCTTTCACCCGTCTTTCAAACATTTCCCTGGTTGTATTTAACTGGCCTCCATCTGGGCCGGGACCACCCCATTATCACCAGACTCCTCAGTATCGTGGCAAGGAAACAAAACACCAAGCAGATTTATCTTCTTTAGGAAAACAGCCCTAATGTTGGGAACAAAATCATTATGTTGTCATCCAGAGTCTGATTTATTTTCCAAGCTATAGATCACAATATTTTACATACAGCAGGTTTTTAAAGGACCGAAGAGATCGGTCTGCTTGGTGTTTTCATTTTTGCCAAACGTGTGTATGGCATCTTGCCTTCCAGAATAGCTCCCTCTGCTTCAGAGTTCCGTCGGTCCCAAGTGGCTTGTTTATTCCTATAGTGACAGCCTGACAGCAGCCCGGGGCTTGTTTATTCCTATAGTGACAGCCTGACAGCAGCCCGGGGCTTGTTTATTCCTATAGTGACAGCCTGACAGCAGCCCGGGGCTTGTTTATTCCTATAGTGACAGCCTGACAGCAGCCCGGGGCTTGTTTATTCCTATAGTGACAGCCTGACAGCAGCCCGGGGCTTGTTTATTCCTATAGTGACAGCCTGACAGCAGCCCGGGGCTTGTTTATTCCTATAGTGACAGCCTGACAGCAGCCCGGGGCTTGTTTATTCCTATAGTGACAGCCTGACAGCAGCCCGGGGCTTGTTTATTCCTATAGTGACAGCCTGACAGCAGCCCGGGGCTTGTTTATTCCTATAGTGACAGCCTGACAGCAGCCCGGGGCTGGTTTATTCCTATAGTGACAGCCTGACAGCAGCCCGGGGCTGGTTTATTCCTATAGTGACAGCCTGACAGCAGCCCGGGGCTTGTTTATTCCTATAGTGACAGCCTGACAGCAGCCCGGCGCTTGTTTATTCCTATAGTGACAGCCTGACAGCAGCCCGGGGCTTGTTTATTCCTATAGTGACAGCCTGACAGCAGCCCGGGGCTTGTTTATTCCTATAGTGACAGCCTGACAGCAGCCCGGGGCTTGTTTATTCCTATAGTGACAGCCTGACAGCTGCCCGGGGCTTGTTTATTCCTATAGTGACAGCCTGACAGCAGCCCGGGGCTTGTTTATTCCTATAGTGACAGCCTGACAGCAGCCCGGGGCTTGTTTATTCCTATAGTGACAGCCTGACAGCAGCCCGGGGCTTGTTTATTCCTATAGTGACAGCCTGACAGCAGCCCGGGGCTTGTTTATTCCTATAGTGACAGCCTGACAGCAGCCCGGGGCTGGTTTATTCCTATAGTGACAGCCTGACAGCAGCCCGGGGCTTGTTTATTCCTATAGTGACAGCCTGACAACAGCCCGGGGCTTGTTTATTCCTATAGTGACAGCCTGACAGCAGCCCGGGGCTTGTTTATTCCTATAGTGACAGCCTGACAGCAGCCCGGGGCTTGTTTATTCCTATAGTGACAGCCTGACAACAGCCCGAGGCTCATTCCTGTCAGGCAGTCACTATTTGAGGACAGTCACTGGATCCATTTTCATCTCACACAACCTGTCCAGATCATTATCTCTCTGCTGTTTTACACATGAGCTGCTATTTTGGCTGCAACAATGGATCCTTCCAGGAGTGTAGTATGGTGAAGAGGTGTTCAGAAACAGCTAGCCTATAGGATACCATCACCTTCCTCCATGAATGACGCTAGCTACTTAGCTTTACTCAGTTTAACCGCAGCCCGTCTGGTGTTCAACCTTCCCAAGTTCTCTCACGTCACCCCCCTCCTCCGCACACTCCACTGGCTTCCAGTTGAAGCTCGCATCCGCTACAAGACCATGGTGCTTGCCTATGGAGCAGTGAGGGGAACGGCACCTCTGTACCTTCAGGCTCTGATCAGTCCCTACACCCAAACGAGGGCATTGCGTTCATCCACCTCTGGCCTGCTGGCTCCCCTTCCTCTGCGGAAGCATAGCTCCCGCTCAGCCCAGTCAAAACTGTTCGCTGCTCTGGCACCCCAATGGTGGAACAAGCTCCCTCACGACGCCAGGACAGCGGAGTCACTCACCACCTTCCGGAGACATTTGAAACCCCACCTCTTTAAGGAATACCTGGGATAGGATAAAGTATTCCTTCTAACCCCCGCCCCCCCCGCCCCAAATTGTAAAGTGGTTATCCCACTGGCTATAGGGTGAACGCACCAATTTGTGAGTCGCTCTGGCTAAGAGCGTCTGCTAAATGACGTTAATGTGCCCTTGAGCAAGGCACTTAACCCTAATTGCTCCTGTAAGTCGCTCTGGACAAGAGCGTCTGCTAAATGACTAAAATGTAAATGTAAAATGTTAACAGACAACTGAAAACCCTCTAACGGTCTCTCCAATGTCTCATTGTCTCTACTGGAAACGACAGTTGATATCATGACCATCCTGTGTTTTGTCCATTTCTGGACAGTCAGTCTGTCAGGTCAGTGATGGAGGAAATCCCCCCCTAGAGCAGAGCAGCCTAGCCTAGCCTAGCCTGCCGGTCGATCGATCACCATGAGATACTTTTCCTGGTTTATTTGTATTTCTCCTGTTACCCCGGTTGGACGGATGACCTGGATTGTTGTGGAGAGCAGATGGAGCTGGCAGGGTGGTGTTGTGGAGAGCAGATGGAGCTGGCAGGGTGGAGAGGTGGATGTGCAAGCTGTGCTGACGCAGGAAGGCTTTGGTTGGTTGGTAACAGAGGATTCAGGAAACAGAGTATTCAGTAAATAGAGGTTTCAGGTGGTGACTGACTGACGGAGGAGATTCAGGCTTATAGGCCTATATCAAGGTAGTATAGGGACAAGCTTTTCTATCGTATCCAATTGTAGGACCCTATCAACTCTGCGTTGCGGAGAACGTATACGAAATCACGGAATCCAGACATTAAAAACGGAATTCAATAATATTAAAAAAATGTGTTGAACTTAGTAGGAAATCAAATAAATTTATTGAACTTATTAGAAAATTCCTTAATTTGCCCAAGTTAAATCATAAGACATGAACAAAATGCATTAGTGATTGATATTTTCCTGCAACTTTCTGAAATGGCTCAGGAATGCCTGTGTGTGTGTGTGTGTGTGTGTGTGTGTATGTCTAAACGGTGTGTATATGAAGATTATTTGCATCAATCCAGTGGCCATTTGTTTTTCAAACTCTGCAATCACATGAGCGCTACAGAAGCATCGCTAACCAAACAACGGTCTCTGGCTGGTACGCAGTTCAATTGTAGGTTAACTAAAAAAATGTGGTCGCCTGGTGTGTTCTTTTAGCATTGTTGTGGACTTAACATCCAATTTGGTTGTTTTTCTATAAAAACGAAGTGTGCTTTTGCGAGTTGGGGAAAACCGAAACCTGGAAAAACTAAACTGAGAAAATTGAATTTAGGGAAAAACTAAACTGAATAAAAAATACACCAGATTTTATTGGGCCCTACATTTGTCTACAAGGGATATAGTGGGTAAGAGGAGACTTCAGATATTGTTATTTTAAAAAAAAAATTATTTCACCTTTATTTAACCAGGTAAGCCAGTTGAGAACAAGTTCTCATTTACAACTGCGATCTGGCCAAGATAAAGCAAAGCAGTGTGATAAAAACAACAGCACAGAGTTACATATGGAATAAAACAAAACATACAGTCAAAAATACAACAGAAAATATATATATACAGTGTGTGCAAATGTAGCAAGTTATGGAGGTAAGGCAATAAATAGGCCACAGTGCAAAATAATTACAATTCGTATTAACACTGGAATGCTAGATGTGCAGAAGATGTGCAAATAGAGATACTGGGGTGCAAATGAGCAAAATAAATAACAATATGGGGATGAGGTAGTTGGGTGGGCTAATTTCAGATGGGCTGTGTACAGGTGCAGTGATCGGTAAGCTGCTCTGACAACTGATGCTTAAAGTTAGCGAGGGAGATTAGAGTCTCCAGCAGATTTGGAAAGGCACACACCTGTCTATATAAGGTCCCACAGTTGACAGTGTATGTCAGAGCAAAAACCAAGCCATGAGGTCGAAGGAATTGTCTGTAGAGCTCTGA
>CM062479.1:1409981-1424981 GCA_031479575.1 Coregonus ussuriensis | reverse complement strand
CACAACCACCACCTCTACAGGGGGTCAGGAGGCTAGGTGGGCTATGACCTGGTGTTGGTCCACAACCACCACCTCTACAGGGGGTCAGGAGGCTAGGTGGTGGGCTATGACCTGGTGTTGGTCCACAACCACCACCTCTACAGGGGGTCAGGAGGCTAGGTGGTGGGCTATGACCTGGTGTTGGTCCACAACCACCACCTCTACAGGGGGTCAGGAGGCTAGGTGGGCTATGACCTGGTGTTGGCCCAGCGTCGTCCAGGGTAGGGGAGGGAATGGCCGGCAGGGATGTAGCTCAGTTGGTAGAGCATGGCGTTTGCAACGCCAGGGTTGTGGGTTCGAGTCCCACGGGGGGCCAGTATGAAGAAAAAAATATATATATGTATGCATTCACTAACTGTAAGTCGCTCTGGATAAGAGCGTCTGCTAAATTACTAAAATGTAAAATGATGGAGAGTGGGTAAGCAACACTCACGGTGTGATGGAGAGTGGTAAAGCAACACTCACGGTGTGATGGAGAGTGGTAAAGCAACACTCACGGTGTGACAGATGTAAGAGTGTTTCATCCTCAGCACCATTCATGTGAGCTTCATGAGAACCACATGAACGCCAAGAAGGAAGCTACAGCCCCTAAGCAGGCCGTCAAGTCAGCCGGTCCTCCTCTCCTTCTTCCCCAAGCACCACAGTTGTCAAGGCAACACGAAACAAGGCCCATGAAAACTGAGCGTAGTGCAACCCATTTGTTTGTGGGGCTTGCTCACACAAAGCCCTGAAGCTTGTGTTAAGGGACGGCTATAAGGGCACTATACAATGTCTGATACAGTCAACAAATGACTGTTTTTATATGTTGTCATGTATATATTTTCACAAATATTCTTTACAATTGTTCATGCACTGGTGCTTTTGTTTAGGAATACAGCAAATCATTTACCTGCACACCTGACTGGTTATATTATAATAATAATTATAATATTATTATTATTATTATTATTATTATTATTATTATTATTATTATTATTTCTACTTTGTCAAAAGAAGCTGTAACTGGACTTTATTAATTACTCTAACTCTATTACTAATTGAATCTACAGATCAAGTTATAAAATGGATGACACTAATGTTGTTATTGTAAGGGAAACTAAAATAGGCTATAGACCAGTGATCATCAACTAGATTCAGCTGTGGGCCGATTTTAAAATAAAATATATATATATGTTTTTGAGCGGGTGTTTGGGTGGCCAGAACATAATTACAAATAATTTGTAGACTGCAAATTGACCACGAGACGCCCAAACAGATATATTTGACCAAAACATAATCATTTCAAACCTTGCTTCCAGTTGTATATGATCACGTGTGTCTATTATGTGTGAGAATACTTGAACAGATGTACAAAATTAAAATCACTTAGAGCTGATGTTCAGTCTACAGTGGGGTGGGAGACGGTCTGCCTACAGTGGCGTGGGAGACGGTCTGTCTACACTGGGGTGGGAGACGGTCTGCCAGTTGGGGTGGGAGACGGTCTGCCTACAGTGGCGTGGGAGACGGTCTGCCAGTTGGGGTGGGAGACGGTCTGTCTACAGTGGGGTGGGAGACGGTCTGTCTACAGTGGGGTGGGAGACGGTCTGTCTACAGTGGGGTGGGAGACGGTCTGTCTACAGTGGCGTGGGAGACGGTCTGCCAGTTGGGGTGGGAGACGGTCTGTCTACAGTGGGGTGGGAGACGGTCTGCCAGTTGGGGTGGGAGACGGTCTGTCTACAGTGGCGTGGGAGACGGTCTGCCAGTTGGGGTGGGAGACGGTCTGCCAGTTGGGGTGGGAGACGGTCTGTCTACAGTGGCGTGGGAGACGGTCTGCCAGTTGGGGTGGGAGACGGTCTGTCTACAGTGGGGTGGGAGACGGTCTGCCTACAGTGGCGTGGGAGACGGTCTGCCAGTTGGGGTGGGAGACGGTCTGTCTACAGTTGGGGTGGGAGACGGTCTGCCAGTTGGGGTGGGAGACGGTCTGTCTACACTGGGGTGGGAGACGGTCTGTCTACACTGGGGTGGGAGACGGTCTGTCTACAGTGGGGTGGGAGACGGTCTGTCTACAGTGGGGTGGGAGACGGTCTGTCTACAGTGGGGTGGGAGACGGTCTGCCAGTTGGGGTGGGAGACGGTCTGTCTACAGTGGGGTGGGAGACGGTCTGTCTACAGTGGCGTGGGAGACGGTCTGCCAGTTGGGGTGGGAGACGGTCTGTCTACAGTGGGGTGGGAGACGGTCTGCCAGTTGGGGTGGGAGACGGTCTGTCTACAGTGGCGTGGGAGACGGTCTGCCAGTTGGGGTGGGAGACGGTCTGTCTACAGTGGCGTGGGAGACGGTCTGCCAGTTGGGGTGGGAGACGGTCTGTCTACAGTGGGGTGGGAGACGGTCTGTCTACAGTGGGGTGGGAGACGGTCTGCCAGTTGGGGTGGGAGACGGTCTGTCTACACTGGGGTGGTAGACGGTCTGTCTACAGTGGGGTGGGAGACGGTCTGCCTACAGTTGGGGTGGGAGACGGTCTGCCAGTTGGGGTGTGAGACGGTCTGCCAGTTGGGGTGGGAGACGGTCTGTCTACACTGGGGTGGGAGACGGTCTGTCTACACTGGGGTGGGAGACGGTCTGTCTACAGTGGGGTGGGAGACGGTCTGTCTACAGTGGGGTGGGAGACGGTCTGTCTACAGTGGGGTGGGAGACGGTCTGTCTACAGTGGGGTGGGAGACGGTCTGTCTACAGTGGGGTGGGAGACGGTCTGCCAGTTGGGGTGGGAGACGGTCTGCCAGTTGGGGTGGGAGACGGTCTGTCTACAGTGGGGTGGGAGACGGTCTGTCTACAGTGGGGTGGGAGACGGTCTGTCTACAGTGGGGTGGGAGACGGTCTGTCTACAGTGGGGTGGGAGACGGTCTGCCAGTTGGGGTGGGAGACGGTCTGTCTACAGTGGGGTGGGAGACGGTCTGCCAGTTGGGGTGGGAGACGGTCTGTCTACAGTGGGGTGGGAGACGGTCTGTCTACAGTGGGGTGGGAGACGGTCTGTCTACAGTGGGGTGGGAGACGGTCTGCCTACAGTGGGGTGGGAGACGGTCTGTCTACAGTGGGGTGGGAGACGGTCTGTCTACAGTGGGGTGGGAGACGGTCTGCCTACAGTGGGGTGGGAGACGGTCTGTCTACACTGGGGTGGGAGACTGTCTGCCTACACTGGGGTGGAGACGGTCTGCCTACAGTGGGGTGGGAGACGGTCTGCCTACAGTGGGGTGGGAGACGGTCTGCCTACAGTGGGGTGGGAGACGGTCTGCCTACAGTGGGGTGGGAGACGGTCTGTCTACAGTGGGGTGGGAGACGGTCTGTCTACACTGGGGTGGGAGACGGTCTGCCTACAGTGTGGTGGGAGAGGGTCTGCCAGTTGGGGAACTAGAGGCTATAGGCCTACCTTTTTTTCTAGGACTTTGTAGAATTATGCAAAACATATCCTTGACTGTATCTAAACAATTATATCTATTTTTTTATATATTTCCATTAATATATCTTCATGCAATTAATCCTTTACAATAGTTTATACACTATTTATCAAGCGTTTATTTATCGAGCATGTTTGCGCGCTTTGCTGGTTGATATGCATCTGATGCTAAAGGAGTCACCTGGCAACGTTCTCTAGCAGGTACCTATATGCTGAAAGGAGACACCTGGCAACGTTCTCTAGCAGGTACTTATATGCTGAAAGGCCAGGCCGTTCTAGTGTTAAGTCACATAAGTTGCATGGACTCACTCTGTACAATAATAGTGTTTAACATGATTTTTGAATGACTACCTCATCTCTGTACCCCACACATACAATTATCTGTAAGGTCCCTCAGTTGAGCAGTGAATTTCAAACACAGATTCAACCACAAAGACCAGGGAGGTTTTCCAATGCCTCGCAAAGAAGGGGACCTATTGGTAGTTTGGTAAACATAACAAAAAGCAGACAATGAATATCCCTTTGAGCATGGTGAAGTTATTAATTACGCTTTGGATGGTGTATCAATAAACTGAATCACTACAAAGATACAGGCGCCCTTCCTAACTCAGTTGCCAGAGAGGAAGGAAACCGCTCAGGTATTTCACCATGAGGCCAATGGTGACTTTAAAACAGTTACAGAGTTTAATGGTTGTAGTAGGTGAAAACCGAGGATGGATCAACAACATTGCAGTTACTCCACAATACTAAACTAAATGATAGGGTTAAAAGAAGGAAGACTGTACAGAATACAAATATTCAAAAACATGCATCTTTTCACTTTGTCATTATGGGGTATTGCGTGTAAGTGGGTAAAACATTTAAAATCAATTTTGAATTCAGTCTCTACGCCCCAGAATGTGGATTAAGTCGTGAGGTATGAATACTTTCTGAAGGCACTGTAAATGTCAGTGTTTGCGGGACGACAGAGCCGGAGAGATCGCAGGAAGATCCCCCCCCCCCCCTGACAGGTGTCTGTCTTTCTGTCTGTGGAACAGATGCAAACAGAGCAGTTAAAGACATGCTGCTGTGGCGCTTCCTTCCTCCATGTTCCTCACACTCACTAGCTGAAGTAAGACAACATTCTCCTTTATGAGATATGAACTCAGAACCACAGAACAGCCTCCCTGAATACCTCCTGGGTCTCAGCCTCCCTGAATACCTCCTGGGTCTCAGCCTCCCTGAATACCTCCTGGGTCTCAGCCTCCCTGAATACCTCCTGGGTCTCAGCCTCCCTGAATACCTCCTGGGTCTCAGCCTCCCTGAATACCTCCTGGGTCTCAGCCTCCCTGAATACCTCCTGGGTCTCAGCCTCCCTGAATACCTCCTGGGTCTCAGCCTCCCTGAATACCTCCTGGGTCTCAGCCTCCCTGAATACCTCCTGGGTCTCAGAACAGTAACATCATCAAAGGCTCCTGGCCTAGTTACGTGATGCTACAGGATTACATCGCATTTACATTTGGAATCTGCAAAAGTGACAAATTAATCCGTTGGTGATTTCAGATCAAAAGTGTGTGGAGGGAAGCATCAATTATGCGGAGGAAAAAAGTATTTGATCCCCTGCTGATTTTGTATGTTTGCCCACTGACAAAGAAATAAACAGTGAGAGACAGAATAACAACAAAATGAGGGAAATAAGTATTTCACCCCCTCTCAATCAGATAGATTTCTGGCTCTCAGGTGTCTTTTATACAGGTAACGAGCTGAGATTAGGAACACACTCTTAAAGGGAGCAGGAGAGGCTATATGGACACAGTTCACTCGGCCCGCAAAACAATGACGTATCACACAGTTGCGAGCCGAGTGAACTGAATCACACAGGGTTGTGACAGCTAAGGACAGGTTGTGGTTGCCGTTCATGGTCTCCCCATTGAGTAGACTGTGACCATCTAGATGGCTACCAATATTAGTTATTTATTGTGTAGGCTGCTATAAATTGGCCATGTACAGTGGGGAGAACAAGTATTTGAAAAATTTGCAAAATCGGCAGTGTATCAAATACTTGTTCTCCCCACTGTAACTAGCTACTGCTACCTTCGAGCACCTCGATACAACACTGGTCATTCACACCGGCTTTAGTGACGTGTAACAGCCCTTCAATCCCCGAAAAACGTAAAAAATTGGTAATATTTTTTGAACTGCTAGAAACAAGCCATTTTCTCTGTAGTAATGGTGAAAACGGTCACCAATCCGCACTCAATGGCACTGCACAGAGGCTAGGCTAGGCTAGCTCAGCGAAGCTGATCATCACAACATTTTACTAGCTGGATATTTACTAGCTGGATATTTACAGCTGGATATTTACAGCTGGATATTTACAAGCAACTTGGAGCAGACCAAAATGGCTTGTGTCAACTTGAGTTAGCTAGGTTAGCTAAGAACACATGCAGTAATGCAATAAAGATACTAATAAACAAGTTAAGGTACAGCAGCTGCTTAACATATTATTCCACTTCAAGAAGATATTTACTAAAATAGTAATGTGTCAACACCAACAGCCTGAAACGGATCATTTTAATCTACAGCTATTACTGTAAAGAAAGGATGTTAGATACATTTTACAGCAGGCTTCCAATTACAGTTAACAGTATTTTTCAGCATTTTACTCAATGCACTGCAATCTACAGAATTAACGCTGTAAAACACATTTACGGTATTTTACTGTGCATTCTACAGTGTTTTTTACTGTTGAAAGTACAGACAATTCTTGGTGTGGTTATTTCAATATTCGCACATACAGTGGGGAGAACAAGTATTTGATACACTGCTGATTTTGCAGGTTTTCCTACTTACAAAGCATGTAGAGGTCTGTAATTTTTATCATAGGTACACTTCAACTGTGAGAGACAGAATCTAAAACAAAAATCCAGAAAATCACATTGTATGATTTTTAAGTAATTACTTTGCATTTTATTAACAGAGGGTAGCAGCAGCGTAAAAAAGGGGGTTGGGGGTGGACAATGGAAATAGTCCGGGTAGCCATTTGATTAGCTGTTCAGGAGTCTTATGGCTTGGGGGTAGAAGCTGTTAAGGAGCCTTTTGGACCTAGACTTGGTGCTCCGGTACCGCTTGCCGTGCGGTAGCAGAGAGAACAGTCTATGACTATGGTGGATGGAGTCTTTGGCAATTTTTAGTGCCTTCCTCTGACACCGCCTGGTATAGAGGTCCTGGATGGCAGGAAGCTTGGCCCCATTGATGTACTGGGCCATAAGCACTACCCTCTGTAGTGCCTTGCGGTCGGAGGCCGAACAGTTGCCATACCGGGCGGCCCTGCGGCCTTGTGAATGTTGACCTATTTAAAGTTCTTACTTACGTCGGCTATGGAGAGCGTGATCTCACAGTCGTCCGGAACAGCTGATGCTCTCTTGCATGCGTCAGTGTTGCTTGCCTTGAAGCGAGCGTAGAAGTAATTTAGCCCGTCTGGTAGGCTCGTGCCACTTGGCAGCTCTCGGCTGTGCCTCCCTTTGTACTCTGTAATAGTTTGCAAGCCCTGCCACATCCGACGAGCGTCGGAGCCGGTGTAGTAAGATTCAATCTTAGTCCTGTATTGACGCTTTGCATGTTCGATGGTTCGTCGGAGGGCATAGCGGGATTTCTTATAAGCGTCCGGGTTAGAGTCCCATTGTTTGAAAGCGGCAGCTCTACCCTTTAGCTCAGTGCGGATGTTGCCTGTAATCCATGGCTTCTGGTTGGGGTATGTACGTACGGTCACTGTGGGGACGATGTCGTCGATGCACTTATTGATGAAGCCAGTGACAGATTTGGTGTACTCCTTAATGCCATCGGAAGAATCCCGGAACATATTCCAGTCTGTGCTAGCAAAACAGTCCTGTAGCTTAGCATCTGCTTCATCTGACCACTTCCGTATTGAGCGCTTCACTGGTACTTCTTGCTTTAGTTTTTGCTTGTAAGCAGGAATCAGGAGGATATAATTATGGTCAGATTTGCCAAATGGAGGGCGAGGGAGAGCTTTGTATGCGTCTCTGTGTGTGGAGTAAAGGTGGTCTAGAGTTTTTTCCCCTCTGGTTGCACATTTCACATGCTGGTAGAAATGAGGTAAAACGGATTTAAGTTTCCCTGCATTAAAGTCCCCGGCCACTAGGAGCGCTGCCTCTGGATGAGCATTTTCTTGTTTGCTTAAGGCCTTATACAGCTCATTGAGTGCAATCTTAGTACCAGCATCAGTTTAGTGTGTAGATTGAATGAGAAGGCTGTAACTTAACAAAAAGTTTAAAAAGTAAAGGGACACACCTACTCATTCCACGGTTTTTCTTTATTTTTTACTATTTTCTACATTGTAGAATAATAGTGAAGACATCAAAACTATGAAATAACACATATGGAATCATGTAGTAACCAAAAAAGTGTTAAACAAAGTAGCCACCCTTTGCCTTGATGACAACATTGCACACTCTTGACATTCTCTCAACCAGCTTCATGAGGTAGTCACCTGGAATGCATTTCAATTAACAGGTGTGCCTTGTTAATACTTAATTTGTGGATTTTCTTTCCTTCTTAATGCGTTTGAGCCAATCCGTTGTGTTGTGACAAGGTAGGGGGGGTATACAGAAGATAGCCCTATTTGGTAAAAGACCAAGTCCATATTATGGCAAGAATAGCTCAAATAAGCAGAGAGATACAACAGTCCATAATTTCTTTAAGACATGGTCTGTCAATACGGAAAATTTCAACAACTTTGAAAGTTTCTTCAAGTACAGTTGCAAAAACCATCAAGCGCTATGATGAAACTGGCTCTCATGAGGACCGCCACAGGAATGGAAGATCCAGAGTTACCTCTGCTGCAGAGGATAAGTTCATTAGAGTTACCAGCCTCAGAAATTGCAGCCCAAATAAATGCTTCACAGAGTTCAAGTAACAGATACATCTCAACATCAACTGTTCAGAGGAGACTGCGTGAATCAGGCCTTCATGGTCGAATTGCTGCAAAGAAACCACTACTAAAGGACACCAATAAGAAGAAGAGACTTGCTTGGGCCAAGAAACACGAGCAATGGACATTAGACTGGTGGAAATCTGTCCTTTGGTCTGGAGTCCAAATGTGAGATTTTTGGTTCCAACCGCCGTGTTTTTGTGAGACACGGTGTTGGTGAACGGATGATCTCCGCATGTGTGGTTCCCACCGTGAAGCATGGAGGAGGAGGTGTGATGGTGTGGGGGTGCTTTGCTGGTGACACTGTCTGTGATTTATTTAGAATTCAAGGGACACTTAACCAGAATGGCTACCACAGCATTCTGCAGCGATTTGCCATCCCATCTGGTTTGCATCGAAGGGTCTAAGTGTGGATGCTGCAGAATGCATGTAAATAACATCCCCATTATCCAATACAAACATAAAAGTGGCCTGAACCAATTTCTTTTTATTAACAGATGACAAACAGGCTTTGTTTCTGGAAAAGAAACCAAACTTAAACTTTCTTACCAGCTCAGATATGTGTTTTGAAAGACAACTTGTGATCTAGCCATATACCAATATATTTGTAATAAGGAACTAGTTTAACTTCTATACCATTTAGACTAATAATTTTATAGTCATTTAGATTGAAATTATCTAGAGAATAGCATATATTTTGTTTTGTTGGCATTTTGCACCAACTTCAAATCAGATAGTGTCTTCTGCAGTACCAGAAAGTCATATTTCAAATGTGAAAATGCCGATATAGTATATTTTTTTATTTTTTTTTAGTCATTTAGCAGACGCTCTTATCCAGAGCGACTTACAGGAGCAATTAGGGTTAAGTGCCTTGCTTAAGGGCACATCGACAGATTTTTCACCTAGTCGGCTCGGGGATTAGAACCAGCGACCTTTCAGTTACTGGCACAACGCTCTTACCCACTAAGCTACCTGCCTATAACACAGTATAAATGAATTTGACAGTTTTCCATGATCAACAAAGCTTTGGATAGGTCAATAAACAGCACACCTTTTCTATTATCCAAGGTGTTTGTCCTTCACAACAAGCATTGTGGCGTTAGTAGTGTTTAGGTCTAAAGCCACGTTTTGATTTATATTGATTCATTTACATATAGAAAAGAGCTCACGGCCTTCTGCATTATTTTGGTGACGTTGTCAGCCAACCCATCTATGGCTCAGCAACGGGACATGCGCTCGCGGTTTACTATCCTTGTGGGGACCAAGAAATGTATTCCCATTTTTTAAAATCCTATTTTCTCTAAACCTTATTTCTAACATATTGTATCCCTAAACCCCTAAGCCTAAAATAGTTTTTTCCCTTGTGGGGACTGTGCTTGTCTGAACTTTTCCTTGCTTTGCTATCTTTGTGAGGACTTCTGGTCCAAACCACACACACTTCTCTTAGCTGAGGGCAACTCGGCGTAGAGAAGTTATCCCATTAGCAGCACACATTCATTTAAAATGTATGTGTTCATGCAAAACATTTTAGGGCATCGAATCGCACAGAATCGTTTCAAACAAAAAATAGTCGTTGCTGAATCATATCGGAGCGGATTGAGTTGTTCATCAAAGGAGAGATGCACATCCCTAATTTGAACAGTCTTATTGACCAAGCCTCTCCTCTCCTCTCCTCTCCTCTCCTCTCCTCTCCTCTCCTCTCCTCTCCTCTCCTCTCCTCTCCTCTCCTCTCCTCTCCTCTCCTCTCCTCTCCTCGATCAACATGATCTCATCTACATCTCCTCTGTCTTGAGTGGCGAGGAGGAGACTTGGATGTAGCATAGCCTATTCATGAAATATGAGCTCTTTGGCCTCAATGCTGTGATTAGTCTTGTGTTTGAACAGACACCGTCTTATTGACCAAGCCTGGCTTTGCTCCGATCAACATGACAGTGTGGACTCTCTGGGGACACAGGGTGGTAATCTGATGTAGGCCTACTAGCTAGTTACTTACAGTTGTCTCTTCTTTTATTGATTTAGTTTAGTTTCTGGACAGCAACGATGTAATTCTCAGTATACTGTTGCACCAGACAACAGAGTGATGTTGAGAATACAATTTTTCACTTTGAAAATGCATGTCAAACAAAAACCAATAATTGACAAGTTAAACCATAACTCTGTGCACAAGGACTAGTTTGAACAATTTCCACAGATGTTTCCAAAAACACATTACTTGAAGAACAGTACAGATGCAAAGTTTGGTAACAGAATGACGGCACCATCAGCACAAACCCTCATTCTGTGCGGTTTTGTTTAACTTTGCGATCATAGTTTTTTTATTTGACATACATTTTAAAGAGACAAATCTGAGGCTCAGCATCACTCTGTTACCATGGACTTGCCCACCAGCTAGGACTAATTTCCAACTGCAGTCCCCAACAGAGTACTACTCCTTCCAACTCTGTTGCTCCGCCATCCTCTTCCTGACTGATGTATCCCTGGGTTGTAACAACAGACAATAGACATGTCTGGACACCAGCGGAGAGGAAACCCTTCCCTTCTCTTCTGTAATGAGGAGCAGGCGATCGATTGGAGGAAACCCTTCCCTTCTCTTCTGTAATGAGGAGCAGGCGATTGATTGGAGGAAACCCTTCCCTTCTCTTCTGTATGGAGGAGCAGGAGACTGGATGATAAAACTGTAATCAGTGTTGAAGTCAACTTCATCTGCTATTTACCCATGTGAATGTCAGTCACACAATAGATGGGAAGACTACATCACCTGGGTTTATGATGATGAATTGAACAATATCAGAATTATTTCATGGTAGTGTTGGTTTAAGATGGGCAATCAATAGGAAAAAGGAAAATAACAGAATTGTTGAGAAATGTTTTTCTGTTTTCTTTATTCAGGTCATCAGAGGAGCATCACAACTTTGAAGTTGACAGCTTTGATGCAGTACAGGTAAGATGCTCAGTGTTTCCTCTATATTAAGTTAGCAGCAGCCACTGCTAAATCATTGCTGACAATAATTCTGCTGAGAGGCGTTTTTTAAACGCCCACACCAGTAGAAATCCACTTTATCGAGCTGAAAGACGATGGCCAGAGCTTACCCATGATGTTGCACAACGATTTCAGTCAGTAAGGCATCGTCTTAGTCAAAGTATGATATATTTGGGCTTGCAGAGACAAATCCGAACTGCCCACAAATCCGTGTGAATGCGGTGTCTTTTCCTATGATATGACACACAAATTATTTTCAGCCAAGTTTTGTTTTATTTGAATGTTACCACCCACCAGCATTGTTTATTAATCAGAAACAGCTGCAAAGGTATTCCTCTTCATGACAGAGATGAGCCAAACACTATCATGCTGAACCCACCGCCCCCGTTACTATCATGCTGAACCCACCGCCCGCGTTACTATCATGCTGAACCCACCGCCCCCGTTACTATCATGCTGAACCCAATGCCCCCGTTACTATCAGGCTGAACCCACCGCCCCCGTTACTATCATGCTGAACCCAATGCCCCCGTTACTATCATGCTGAACCCACCGCCCCCGTTACTATCATGCTGAACCCAATGCCCCCGTTACTATCAGGCTGAACCCACCGCCCCCGTTACTATCATGCTGAACCCAATGCCCCCGTTACTATCATGCTGAACCCACCGCCCCCGTTACTATCATGCTGAACCCACCGCCCGCGTTACTATCATGCTGAACCCACCGCCCGCGTTACTATCATGCTGAACCCACCGCCCCCGTTACTATCATGCTGAACCCACCGCCCCCGTTACTATCATGCTGAACCCAATGCCCCCGTTACTATCAGGCTGAACCCACCGCCCCCGTTACTATCATGCTGAACCCAATGCCCGCGTTACTATCATGCTGAACCCAATGCCCGCGTTACTATCATGCTGAACCCACCGCCCCGTTACTATCATGCTGAACCCACCGCCCGCGTTACTATCATGCTGAACCCACCGCCCGCGTTACTATCATGCTGAACCCACCACCCGCGTTACTATCATGCTGAACCCACCGCCCGCGTTACTATCATGCTGAACCCACCACCCGCGTTACTATCATGCTGAACCCAATGCCCCCGTTACTATCATGCTGAACCCACCGCCCCCGTTACTATCATGCTGAACCCACCGCCCGCGTTACTATCATGCTGAACCCACCGCCCGCGTTACTATCATGCTGAACCCACCGCCCCCGTTACTATCATGCTGAACCCACCGCCCGCGTTACTATCATGCTGAACCCACCGCCCGCGTTACTATCATGCTGAACCCACCGCCCCCGTTACTATCATGCTGAACCCACCGCCCGCGTTACTATCATGCTGAACCCAATGCCCGCGTTGTGTTCACGAGCGCTGCAAAATACATTTACATTCAATTATTTCATCCAAACTGCTCACGCGCTTCAACGTGCGTCTGTGGAGACAACGTCCTCTGGGGGAGCCCTTTTTTTTTTATGATCAGTTACAATTTACAAGTTACCTATCTTCCTCAGATTCTCATCAGCTAGCTAGCTACCTTGTAATCCCGGAAGTGAAGCCAACCCTATTAATGGATATTTAATATTTGTTCGCTAAAATGCAGTAACGGAATTAATATAGATTTGGCTGGTGATGTCATTGAGATCAAGAGGTCAGATTACTACTTATTATTATTATTATTATTATTATTATTATTATTAGAACATAATAAAATGCTAATGCATTTGGAGTAGAAAAAATAAATAAATAAAAAATCACCAGAAGTGATGTCACGGACCCCCCGAGGAAGACCCCCCTACATTTGCCACTGCTGCTGAAAAAAAAAAAAAAAAAAAAACCAAACCCCCAACCCCCCCCTAGGGGAAACACTGATGCTTATATTATTAATCATTCCTTTGGCCACACTGTGTGAACTCCCAATGTTCCCTCTAGTGATTGGCCACATAACCAACTCCTCCCAATGTTCCCTCTAGTGATTGGCCACATAACCAACTCCTCCCAATGTTCCCTCTAGTGATTGGCCACATAACCAACTCCTCCCAATGTTCCCTCTAGTGGTTGGCCACATAACCAACTCCTCCCAATGTTCCCTCTAGTGATTGGCCACATAACCAACTCCTCCCAATGTTCCCTCTAGTGATTGGCCACATAACCAACTCCTCCCAATGTTCCCTCTAGTGATTGGCCACATAACCAACTCCTCCCAATGTTCCCTCTAGTGATTGGCCACATAACCAACTCCTCCCAATGTTCCCTCTAGTGATTGGCCACATAACCAACTCCTCCCAATGTTCCCTCTAGTGATTGGCCACATAACCAACTCCTCCCAATGTTCCCTCTAGTGGTTGGCCACATAACCAACTCCTCCCAATGTTCCCTCTAGTGATTGGCCACATAACCAACTCCTCCCAATGTTCCCTCTAGTGATTGGCCACATAACCAACTCCTCCCAATGTTCCCTCTAGTGATTGGCCACATAACCAACTCCTCCCAATGTTCCCTCTAGTGATTGGCCACATAACCAACTCCTCCCAATGTTCCCTCTAGTGATTGGCCACATAACCAACTCCTCCCAATGTTCCCTCTAGTGATTGGCCACATAACCAACTCCTCCCAATGTTCCCTCTAGTGATTGGCCACATAACCAACTCCCAATGTTCCCTCTAGTGATTGGCCACATAACCAACTCCCAATGTTCCCTCTAGTGATTGGCCACATAACCAACTCCTCCCAATGTTCCCTCTAGTGATTGGCCACATAACCAACTCCTCCCAATGTTCCCTCTAGTGATTGGCCACATAACCAACCCTCCCAATGTTCCCTCTAGTGATTGGCCACATAACCAACTCCTCCCAATGTTCCCTCTAGTGATTGGCCACATAACCAACTCCTCCCAATGTTCCCTCTAGTGATTGGCCACATAACCAACTCCTCCCAATGTTCCCTCTAGTGATTGGCCACATAACCAACTCCTCCCAATGTTCCCTCTAGTGATTGGCCACATAACCAACTCCTCCCAATGTTCCCTCTAGTGATTGGCCACATAACCAACTCCTCCCAATGTTCCCTCTAGTGATTGGCCACATAACCAACTCCTCCCAATGTTCCCTCTAGTGATTGGCCACATAACCAACTCCTCCCAATGTTCCCTCTAGTGATTGGCCACATAACCAACTCCTCCCAATGTTCCCTCTAGTGATTGGCCACATAACCAACTCCTCCCAATGTTCCCTCTAGTGATTGGCCACATAACCAACTCCTCCCAATGTTCCCTCTAGTGATTGGCCACATAACCAACTCCCAATGTTCCCTCTAGTGATTGGCCACATAACCAACTCCCGATGTTCCCTCTAGTGATTGGCCACATAACCAACTCCTCCCAATGTTCCCTCTAGTGATTGGCCACATAACCAACTCCTCCCAATGTTCCCTCTAGTGATTGGCCACATAACCAACTCCCGATGTTCCCTCTAGTGATTGGCCACATAACCAACTCCCGATGTTCCCTCTAGTGATTGGCCACATAACCAACTCCCGATGTTCCCTCTAGTGATTGGCCACATAACCAACTCCCGATGTTCCCTCTAGTGATTGGCCACATAACCAACTCC